>CAJVPP010000042.1:0-58327 GCA_910592005.1 Funneliformis mosseae | reverse complement strand
TTATTAAATTATTATATATACTATTAAAAGTTTTTGCAATCTATTCAATATTCTTCAATATTAAAAAAAATAAAATCAAGCTAGATAGTCTTAATATTAATTATTAGATAGTTATTCTAATACAGTTTTAATATAACTTAGTTTATTATTTATTCTTTAATTTTGTAAGTTCGCAAACAAGAGCTTATTTAAATTATTGAATAATATTGATCCCAATTTTCTAATTAATAAACCAACCTTTTACCCTATAATTTTAATTAGTTAAACTTGTAACATAAATTCAATCTATCATTATTGCTCTTCCATATAAACATATACATTTATTGTAATGATTTACATTAATAATTCTATTGATGCTAACAAGATTTTAAGATTGTTAACATAAATTGTTATTCTTCAGATATCTAAAATGTTGTTATATACGTTAAAGTCTATTTTTCAGTTAGTAGACTTCGCAATCAACTTGTATAATAATATAAAAGAATTATAAAATAGAATATTTATAATAATAAAAAAATGAATAAAATTGAGTAAGCATAAAATTTGAAATGAACACAACTGACTTTCTTTTAAAATAATGATATAGTTAAAATTAAAAAGTATAATGCTAAATATAAATATCACTTTTGTAAAGTTTCATAAAATTAATTATCAGATATAGATTTTAATATATTTAAAAATAATCAATATTATTATCTGATGAGTGAAATTTATGATAGATTAAAGTTACTAATAATAATATCATAAAAAAGAATATTGCATATATATCTAAACCTAAATATATTAAACCAATAGCATATAATTATTATTTGTAAATCTCATAAGACCTATTTTATTATTTAGTAGGATTAGCTTACAGATTATTTGATTATTCATTTAATTATGAATTAGAAAAATTCAGATAAATATTTTATATAAATATAGGTAGTATTTAAAATATCAAAAAAATGAAAATATATCTAAAGTTTAATTATTCATTTTAATTTATATTAGACAAGTAATTTATTAAGATTAATATAATTATATTTTTATTCTATTTTAAATTTAAATACTATTGTTATTATAACAAATTTTTACTAAAACTCTTAAAATCATTTGTGAATTAACAAATTTAAAGTAAGTAAAAACTTTAATAATTAAGATTTGAAATTTATTTGTCAGATTAAATATCAAAGTATTCATTAATGAATTTTACAAATTTAACTAAATTAATTAATAATAAAATTAATTAGAATTTTAAATAAATAATTAATATTCTTTTATTTTTATTTAATTAGTATATGGCTATCTAATTTAATTAATCATCCTATGTTTTAAAAAATTTATTATTAATTATAATAACTTATACATATCTATTTCATCTTATTATATAATAAAATTAGAAAAATATAATATAGTTAAATAAGAAGAAGAAGATAGTTAATATCAATATAAATAGTTTCTTACTAATGTTACTTTTTTTTTTATAATTTAGTAATCAAGTCATCTTAAGAATACTTTTTTAATATTTATATATATAAAAAATAAAAATATTAAAAAAATCAAAAAAAAAAAAATTGTAAAAAGGATTAATAATAAAAATAAAATATAACAAAATTTTTATAAAGTTTATTATTATTATCTTAATAAAAAAATAGCAATTAATTTTAAGACTTTAGAATATTATCATAATTTTATATACAATTCTATATAAAGATAATATTAATATTAATATTAGAATCTATATAAATGATATTAAAAATAACAATAGAATAAAAAATTGTGAATATATGAAATTTTATATATAAAGTAAATAATTATAAAAAATATGCATTTTTATTTTAGATTATTATTATAAGAGCTGTAACAAATATTAGCTAATATAATAGGAGAGAGAGGTGTATATGGATTGTCTCAGGTCCCAATTTTCTTATTTAATCATAAGATTAGACCTTAAATTTACCGGATTAAAACTAGATTAAAAACTTTAACTTTATTGTGTAATACAAATTACATCATAATGCTTTCACTAAAATTTTTTTATTCACAATCTGAAATACACTCATGGCTAGAATCTAAAACTATTCTTCGAGAAGAACCAGCTGGAAGTACATTAAAATCATCAATAGAATTAGAAATTTTTATTTTTCGAAACTTTCTTTTAGAAATATGTTCTGGTTTTTTGTGTTTTATTACCATTGCTAATATTGGAAAATATTTATCATATATAGTACAGTAAAGGCAGATATGCTGCTCCGATAAAATAAAAGGATAATAAGTATTATAAAATAGCAATTTTAATTTATCAATATATTGTAGAATGTGAACTGGATTGAGAAAATGCCTATCTTGACCTTTTGAAACTGGTGGTAAAAATCCATTATTTTCAGTAAGAAAAGCAGCTGACTCTTCATATTTTTTAGGATTACAGCAGAAAATATTGTTATATTTTTTAATATCAAGACTATATCGGCAAATTTGGGTGTAATTTTCTATCCACTTTCAAGGAACTTCAGATTCTTCTATTTCTTTTTCATTTGTTTACTGATGTGTATTTAAAAATGGGAAAATATTATCCTCAACATATTGGATTAATACTGGTTTTCCAAAGATCTGGTCTTAATTCTAAAGGGCATACAGAGCTTCTCCAACATGACGAAAATTTTTCTTTGCAAGTTCTGAATCTCTGACCTTTCCTTGATTATTCAAATGAGAACCAAATATATCAATTGGTAAAGTTATGCCAGCTAACTTTCCAGAAAGAGTACACATACTTCTTTCAACGGGATTATATGCTGATTGATCAGAAGCATGTTTTCTTATTGTTAAATAATCAAGATCAAGAAGTTGGAATAATTTACAATATTCATATATATTTTTTAGATGTTGAGGATTTTCATCCAGCCTTCCATTAACAAGAAGAACACAAATTGGTTTAATTTGATCATTATTTTTAAAAATACTAGCAAATGATTCTTGATGAGTGAATGAAATTAAATCTGCCATATGTGTATTTGCATTTGTATCTATATTATATTATGAATGAACAAAAATACCTAATTGATCATGACAAAGTGTATCATTAGAATTTGAAGGATCAATAGTAAGGTAAACAGATGGAATCAATTTCTGTTGAGCTCCAGTTAGAAAATCATGATCTACAACTAAAACAGCTTCTTGAATTGATTGTATTGTTTGAAATGTTCTACCAATAGTAGGAATACTAAAAGGGACTTTTGTTTTATCATCTTGTGAAATAATAATAGAATGGAAAGAAAATAATGCAGCAAATTGTTTTGCTCCTTTAACAGAAGTAAGACAATAGTGCTTATCAATATGTTCTTTTTTTTCATTCTAGAAACACCTGCTACTACTACTAATATGAAATGATGATATGCTTTTGCAGCAAAGCTTAAAGAATTTCAAGGTAAAAGGTATGTATTCAATGTTGTTCTTACAAGATATTCATTATATTTTTCCTCTAATGTAGAATGAAGATGATGAACTATTCTTACTTTAATTACTTCTTGTCTTCATTTTTCATGTGCCTTTCTAAATTTAATGCAATTATAAATATGTTTATGAAGATCAGGATATGTATGAAGAATAGATGGTCAACCAGGTGAGTCATATTTCACTATTTCTTGATTTTTATGTAGTAATTTTAATTTTTTTGCTGCTGATTTTACTTGATAATTTGCGTTTCATTTTAATGTTTTAATTTTTTTAGTTTCATCAGCTATTACTTTTTCAGTTGATACAATTCGTTGTAAAATATCATGCTTTAATTCTGGATCTTTTGTTATTTTGTAGGATTCTTGTAAATTAAGTAATTTCGTAGCTATTTCTTTTTTATTAGCAAGAGTTTTTTTCTGTACTGCAGTATTTTTAGGCACTTCTTCTTTGATAATGATCATATCTTATCTCGTAGAATTTAATGGCTGAGGATCGGGTGATTGTGGAGTATAAGAAGAACGTGATTGTATAAAACCTTGCAAATGCAAAAGAATGGGTGTAGCAAAATAAGTTTTGATTTGATCTTTAATTTCTTCTTCTGAATTTTTTTTAATTTCTTTCCATATTTTTGTAGATTCTACATAAAGGTCTGATTTTTTATATGTAAGATTTTCAGTCTTTACCATGCAATAATAGGCATATGCATTTGTAAACTGCTGATGCAATATAGTTAGATTTATATAAATGTAGTTTTTGTTATATTTTGGTGTAATAAGAAATTTTTGCATTTTAAAGCCAAGTAAAAATAAGACACTATATATGAAAAAAGTTTTGCTCTTTTACTTTTTATTAAACGATTTATTGTTCAAGTCAAAAAAATTAAGACGCAGTATACAAAAGGTGCAGTATACGAAAGATAAAAGATAAAAGACATAGAAAGATAAAAGATGTAGAAGAATGTCATAACGCAAAAATTTAATATAATTAAAATAAACATTATATATAAAAAAAAGTTTTGCTCTTTTACTTTTTGTTAAATGATTTATTGATCAAATCAAAAAATTAAGGCGTAGTATCTGAAAGGCGCAGTATACGAAGACAAAAGATAAAGGCGTAGAAAAATAAAAGGCGCAAAACAATACGTAATACGAAAATTTAATATAATTTTATAATAACCTCTTGTGTAATATATCAGTTATCTCATGAGAGAGGGGGGTGGTTCCTCCTATAATAAATAAATATCAGCTAATATCTGTTATGGCCTTAATATTAGTCAAACTAATAATCTTATTAGATATTAAATTTATAATCTTCAAAAATCAAAGCATAGTAATTTATAACTTTGTATTCATTTATTTCATATTATTGATTGAAATTTACATATATATATTATTATATATTATTAATTATAGACTATATAATCAGCTATAAAGATTTTATTTTTTTTAATATTGAAGAATATTGAATAGATTGCAAAAACTTTTAATAGTATATATAATAATTTAATAATTTTCTTATCAGATTTTTTTTTACTTATAGGTAAATGCTATAAAGAATATGAATAATTTGCATAAATATTATTAATAATTTAAATGATACCTTTACTTAACTAATTAAAATAAATTCTAATAATATCATTAATTTGAGCAAATATATTCTAAACTTTTTATAATATATAAAATAACTCATTAAAATTAATGAATCACAATTATAATAGCAATCATAAATATCCGACTGCCTCTAACTCTGGCTACAAGTAAGTAAATTCAAAAATTTTTTTTTATTTAAAAAATACATAACCAACTAACTAAAATTAATACATTGTGTAGTCACTATCTGATTCTATAAGTGCAGCTGTACGCCTTTTCATGCTAGCTACCAAATTCGTGGTAAATACAAGTGATAATCAGTTCCATTCTTTTGTAAGTTCCCCCTTTAACCCTATAATTGATCAAATTTTTTTTTTTGTATATTAATTTTTATTACCCTTCAAATGTTTTCTATAGGATTTTTGGTCTAGAGACATTGATGGCTAAGAAAGTACCTCAATTTTATTTTCTTCCTTCTATTTTTTCACGATTTTTGATCGATGCTTTAGATTATTATTTTCTTGTAAGATCCAATCTATGTTACCTTCACCAAAAAGTTTAAAGGTGAAAGTCAGAAAACCCTTCTTATAAATAGTACACATAAATTCAGCATTAAGGTTCCTTTGAAAGTAAAATAGCTTATCAAATTCAGAAGCAGAAAAACATCCCTAAACATGAACTTTTGGTGAATGCTTAACAGAACAAAACACTTTTTTTCTACTAGGAAACTGCCAAACCTTTTTTTTTAATGTATATAATTGAAATATACTCTCATCTGTAAAGACAACTCGATTTCAATCAAAATTCTTATGTTTTTTTGCCTATTGCAACCTTTTCTTTCAATGGTCTTCTTTAAGCAAAGGTTTAGAAATTTCATTACTAAACTTTCCTCCAGACTTACGAAGACGTCGCCTTACTGTTTCTACACTAAGCCTAACACCTCTTTCTTCCATTTTTTCTTGTATTTGAATGGCTGTTATATTATGTTCTTTCTCTGCCATTTTTACAATCTTGTCATCTTGTTTCGTGAATATTATACAAGGCTGTCCCAGTTTTTCTGAAGTACTTAGATCCTGATTTTTATGATATTTTTTAACCCAATAAATAGCTATAAATTTACTACAACATACCTGTTTAGTAATAAATTCAAAATTAAACTTTAGACCAGCTGGGTATTCACGTAAAAAGACAATTTCATATCGTTTCTTTAAAGAAAGTTTCATTTTTCAAGCGAAAGTTTGATGATCATCTAAATTTTTTTTTTGTATTATCGATACTTATAAATTTACAGGTGATCATGTATTATATTACATTATATTTTTGAAAAATTTAAGGGGTAGTTATATAATAATTTTGGATGATTTCAGGTGGTCAGATACTTATGATCGCTACTGTATTTGTATTACTCAGATGATCTTTTTGACACATAAATTGTTAACATTCTAACAGATTTACCTTCAAACAATATTATTGATTTGTTCATTGATCCCTCGACAAATTCATCAATGCTTAAATACATCTAATTTGCCTTTAACGGTATTTTACTAATAAAATTCTATACAGATAGATCTTTAATAGGATTTTGAGCAGATACTTGTAAGATGAGACTGGGTTGAATAGATATAAATCCTATAAATAACCTCTATCTTTTTAAAGCTTCACTAGTTAACTAGCCTTCTTTAACAAGAGCTAAAATGTATACCCTTCTAACAGCTCTTATAGTATTCTTCAACAAAGTGGTTATAGAGGTTTACTTAGATAGTCAAAACATTATTCACAGATTTAATAAGTATATGTTTCTTAACTAGCTTTCACTTAGAAAATTTGAAAAAGTTCCTAATTATACAACTTGAAAAATTATCTGCTATATCATTAAATACCTCAACCTCTACGTCTCACTTCATAAAATCAAAGCATATATAGGAAATTACTATAATAATATAGCGGATAAATTAGCAAAAGAAGGTTGTCACTTGCTGTCTCTATCTTTAGCTTTCAATAACATTTCTTTATCTGATCTTTCATTTAGTTTTAATAATATTCCTATTGAGGTACCCATCTGAGACTTCTTCAAATAATTATTTACAACACAGACTTTTAGCAATTTTCTGAACTTAAACAGAAACTATAATCCTTAATGAGATATCTTCTTAAACCAGGAAAGTTAAAATATAGTTCTGCTAGAAGATATGTTACTGATATGAATTAATCTTCTCAAGTTTATCATATTCGCGAATCTTTAGTACAAAAAATTAGCTAGTCTTATATTGGCTAATAGACGATAAGAGAAATAGTCCGAAAAGATCCTTTATAAGGGAGGAGCTTCAAGTCATAAATGATATGAAATTATCTTTCCAATGGGTCTTATCAAATTGATGATAAGAAGTCTTCGATTTTTTCATTAATCTGTTCTTCTGTATTAAAATAATCCTTAGCTAATTTATAATATAACTTATATAGATCTATAACAGCATTGAGAATTTTTGGATCTTTTCCATACCAAGATTTATAGTCATCCATGATTTGATGATACTTATCCTTAGTTAGAAACAATCTTTTTGCATTTTCTATTCATCAGGATCTTTTACCTGATGCAAATTCTTGACTCTTTCTTTATATAATTGCAAAAATTTACCTTCCTTTGACCTTCTATAATAAATGCTAGCCTTAACGACATTTATTAATGCCTGTTCGATTTTCTGATATGTGAGCTTTGTTTTAGTTAATTGAATTTGTGTACTCATTGTGTAATTAGTATATGTGTTGCTAAATTGTGTAAAGATTTATTTAATTAAAATTAATTATATAACTATAAAATAGGCAAAGTTGCTAAAGTAAAAGTAAAATTTATTTGTTATTATCTTTTTAATACTAGTGAAATTTGTGGCAGACGTAATACTAGATCTGAAGGTTATCGATCACACTTCAAAGCTAAGAAATGTCAGTCATACTTTGCTTATAGTAGACCTACAAAGATAGATAAACCTATAGGTGTAGATAATAACCTATGTAACTATTGTAATAAGAGCAAATATCAAATCCGTCATGTAAACAAGCTTTGGGATAATGCTAGGCAATTAGATCAAATATACTTTTCAGGTGAGACCCTTTTTTGAAGCTATCACTGAAAAAGCTTAGCTTTTTTTTCAAATCTAGTGAGAAAAAAGGAAGGTCTAACCTCTAACCCAATTTTTTATGCTAGAGGTTAGATTTTTTGACTTTGAGTTTGCGTAATATAAATGCCTTTAGAAAGATTTCATATATATTAAAAAATAATGATATACTAGAATATATTCTATAGTTTTTAAAACTATAAATTTGTTAATTGCTAAATCTAACTTTTTTGAGGATAGACTTAGCATATAGATACCAAAAGTTAGACTTAGTGACCTTTGATTTCATCAATGAATCAATTTTAGAATTAATTCTAGAATAATATAAATAATAGTATACATATAAGATTTGCAAAGACTCTATGAGCTTAGTTTCGAATCTTTAGTTCTTGTCAATCTTGCTTTGTCTCGAACTCAAACAGAATGGTATATTTTTTTGATATATTATTTGAGATTAAAATTGGGCTAGAAAGGCTATAAGAGATTGTTTTATTCTTAGTATCTTGCAAGATAATTTAATACAAATTTGATATTAAATATTAGATAGTGGGAAAAAGCTTAAATTTGGGCTAGAACTTTAAATTTAATAGAGGATTTGTATAGCTAGAAGGCTTTGAAAATATGATTAGGAACCTTTCTGAATATAATTTCAGATTTGACCTAAGAACCCTCATTTTTACTCTACTTAATTAGCATCAACTCAATTATTGAGTAAAATAAATAATGAAATACCTTATATTATATATAGTTAATTAGTCTAGAATGAAATGAAAGGCTATATATTTTTATATAAAATATTTTGATATCCACCTGTTCAATAATTAAGTTGATGTTACAATTGCACAAAAGTTTAAATAATTTTTAAACTTAACAATGGTCTCCATATTTTAGTATTATAAAGACTTTAATTTCAATTCTAAATTAATAATTTAATTTAAAAATAAAAATAAAATAGTTAATCAAATTTTTAAAAAATTCAGTTCAAAAAACTTATATGGGAAGTTTACTAGAAAAATCAGATTCTAAAAATTTCTTTAATTAAAATTAAGACCTTATTATATTATAATTCTTATAAAGTTAAAAACTAAAATACAAAAAATCAAATTTTGTTAAAAAGTCTTAGAATCTAATTTTTCTAATAAACTTTCTATATTATAATAATGATTGAAATTTCTATAATATTTTTTCTAATGTAATATTACATATAAGAAGCGATTAATAAAAAAGAAAAAAATTTACAAATTTGAGTAATTTTAATTATTAAACTAATTTTGTTTATATAATCATAATCAGTAGAATGAACCAATAAAAAAATTTTAACTAAAAAGTAGATTTTCATCTTTTCTACTAACCACCTTCCATATTTTACATAATTATTTTTATTATTATTATCAAAAAAGAATTATTATCATATTTTTTTATTTCTTATATAATATAAGGTTAAAATATAATAAAGAAATAAGATGAAATAAAATTTTAATACTTTAATTGATAAAGAAATATTGTAATTATTATAAAATAAAATACAAATAATTTTATTAATATTCTTTTATAGTAAATAAAATAACAAAATTAAAAAAAAATAAAGAAAAATATTAAAAACTAAATTAAGAATGCAAAATTTTTTCATTTTAGAACAATTATAAATATTTTAGAATAATTTCATTATATTTTAAAACAATTAAATATTTTAATTATTATTTAATAATCAAGTATATAATATCATTTATATAATTGGAATATTAGAATTTGAAAAATTAGGCTTAATTAGAATTCAGAATATTAAGATTTAAAATATCAGGCTTCAAGATATTAAGAATTTTAGAATAATAAAATTTGGGATATTAGAAATTTCAGAAAATTGGAAATATTAGAACATTGGAATTTGAAAATGTAGTTTTAATTAAATGTATTTAGAAAAGTGGCTATAGAAATCATTTAGTAAGGCTTCAGGAGTTAGATGATTAGTAAATTATGTTTTAAAAAAATGTTTTTTTTTTTATATAAATAATTTTATTTCTTTATTATTTTATTCCTAGATATATAGAATTTTTAATAATATCATTAGATGATATTTTGTTTTTATGTAACCTGTCTAGAAGTATTAGTTAATTTTTAGTTACTACACATTTTTAGAATTTTAGACAGTTTATTTAAATAGTTAAGGAACTTCGATTATATTGTATTCTTTCTTTATTTTTGAATGTTATTTGTAATTATTAACTTTTTTCTAAATTTACTCTAAGTTATCTTTGCTAAAATTTCAGATATAAGCAAATGGTCCCTTTTATAGATATTACAGTATATATAAAATTAGCACCAGGTTTTTGCTGAAAAAAAAAATTGGTTTACCATGAAAAAAAACACTATAATATGGATTTTTTGGCAGATATTATAACTTTTTGTTTATTACTAAAATCTTTATTTAATGGTATTTTTAAATATAATAAATAGTCATAATCTTATTACAATATAAAGTAACTATATTTTTGAAATTCCATTTCAGTAATTTATATTTTGTTTAATCTATTTAAAAAAGATCGCCATTTTTACAAGTCAAAAGTCATCTTCCTGATTTATATGTTGTACAGGCCTATAATTTTACATGTGATCAACACCGGGTGTTAATTATAGGTACACTTCTTAAATGCATATTTTTTTTAAGTTATTGGAACTTGAGCGATATATAAGATACACGTTAGAACAATGGTTTGATACCTATGAAGTCAAAAAAATTTTTTAATAAAATCTTCTCTAATCAAAAATACAATGGCCAAAAACGCATCCCTTTTTATTTTTTAAATTTGTAGTCACAATTTTGGATCCTGTACAAATTTAGTAAAAAATTATAGTAGGAAAAAAAATGCGACAATCAAAAACGATAGAATAAAAATACGGTTTTATTATCATCATCCTTTATTCTGTTGATCTTTTATTTGAAAAAAGTATGGTTTATCATCCCATGTGTAGCAATTAATATGGGGAAAAGCGTCAAAAAAAAAAAAAAAAAAAAAAAATATAAATAGATGGCTTTACCTTTTGTTTTTATATTCTTTTTTTTTTTTTTTTTTTTTCCTTTTCAAATTCTTGAACAAACAAAATTTATCACGACGGACTGGATCCGGCACATTGCATGATGTCAGAAAAATCGGTAGATCGTCAAGTGAACCTAGAAGCAACATTCCAAAAATTGGAAGCAGTGGCAAACCGAGAAAAATTACGCAAAAGATTTGAGAATGAATCATATTGGCCTATCATCATGTAAATGAAAAAAAGAAAAGAACAAATCTAAATAATATTTTAAAAAAAATTATTAATTTTTTTTTTTTTCCTTTTTTTTTTAAACAGAAAAGGTCCTATCGGAATGACGATATATGCGTGTAAGTAATAATTTTGTAAACAAGTTTGAAATCAATAAATCATATTAATGAATCACTTCCAATCATCAGTGTTTATGTATCCGCTAGTATTTTTTAATCACATAATAATGGAAGAAAAAATAATTTCAAGTTTAACAATTTATCAAGAAACATTACTTCGTACAATGAAAAGGTCAACCGACACATCGCTGAAAACATTACGTAAAACAAGTTCATTTATGGGATTTCTAAACAAAACATTTCACTGTAGCGAGCGATTTGAATCATTAAAACCCAAAGATACAGAGATGGGAATTAAAGGATACTGGTTAGGACCAGTCAAGTATAAAAAAAAAACAAGTGAGGCCACGATATTATATTTTCACGGAGGAGGGTACGTTACGTCAACATCATTGATTGCCATAAATTCATTATGCTATTTGTTAAAAACTTTACGTAAACGGTATGATAAACACGTTAGAGTATTAGCAATTGATTATTCACTTGCGCCAGAAGAATCATTTCCTATCGGATTGAATTGTGCCGAGAGAGCTTACGATTGGTTGGTTAAAAGTGGTATCGCAGGTAGTAAAAACGTATTTTTATGCGGGGATTCCGCCGGAGGTGGCTTAATCTTGGCGTTATTACAAAAATTACATATAGGTACAAATGATAATATACCATTACCACTTGGAGGATTATTAATATCACCATGGGTGGACTTAACATGTGACACGTCATCATTCTTTACCAATGCCAAATTTGATTGGCCATCGGAACATTTGGGACAATTCGCAGAAAGTTATATCTTTGGTGAGGAAGGAAATCCGGCGCATAAAGACGATCCATTATGGCAACAACGAAATGAGAAAGATAAAATTATGGAATGGTTATCAAAAGTTGAAGATAATTTTGATTTAGATGTAGAAAATATCTGGAAAAGGTTAAGCAGTAACATAAATAATGATAAAACGAGAAAAAGATTATCCCATCTTCGTGATAGTTTTATTAGTATCAAGTCTGACGATCTTTTAAAAAAACGTGATCCTTTAGTCGAAGAAGAGGCAACAAATGAGAATCAAACAAAGGAAACAAAGGATGATAAAGTAGAGTTAACGGATATGAAAGAAAGTCCTTATCGAAATCCTTTGATCAGTCCATTACATACTCCTCATCATATTTTGGCAAAATTTCCACCGTTATTAGTTACATACGGTGGTAAAGAATTATTTAAAGATGATATTGAAATGTTTATTCGAAAAGTTATCGAATCAAAAAAACTTTACAATCCAACTCCTGTTCCAACTTCAGACATTATCGCAAGTACGTTCTTTGATAGTAAAAATCTTAACATTAATAATTCATTGGATGGACGGCATCCTGATGTTGTCGTTGAGATGGATGAAGACATGGTTCATGCTTATCCCATTTTAAAATTTGCATTTGGTAAACATTCAAGAAGGGCTATTGAACGAATGGCTTACTTTATTGCAAACAGAATTCCTTTACCGAAACCTATTCGTTCTCGTCAATCAAATGCAACATCTTGCACTTCTGATAGTGAAAAACTTGATATCTCCACCATCCCTAATTCTAGAAAATTACCTAAAGCTGATTTAAATCGATTTAGTAGCATTATTGCTACCATTATTGAATGATTATATTTAACATAATTTACTTAATATTTTAATATTTTTATTTTATTATAGTTTTCTCTTTTTCTCTTTTTAATTTAATGTAATAATATAATGTTTTAACATGGTATAAGTTTATTTAATATGGTCAATTTACTTTACCTATAATATTTCCAAATATTTTTTCCAAATATAGAATTACACGCTGATGAAAACATTTTCAAAAATATAAACGTGATTTATTTATAATTATCAATGGTATATTTGAAGCAATAGGAAAAACGATAGAAAGTTGACATTTTCACCACTGTTATATCAAGAATCCCAGAGTTCGGCCTAGTGCAACTGGTGATGATACGTAAAAGTAGTGACAAAATTATCCGTAGAAATACATTTTGATATCACCTTGAGGTTAATCGCGTTCATCTTTCAACTTTCTTCTGAAACAACCTCTTCTATAACCGTGTATCATTATAATTATTATAATTGAACCATTTACATTTTTTTTTTTTAGTTTCATCATTTTTAGCAAAATTTACGCGTTTATTAATGTTTTTGTAGTGCGTTTAAGATTTTTATTTACTATTAAAAGCTCAGATGTTCGATAAAAATATTTGAATAATGAAAAATTAAGGGAGAATAAACTCGTTCCAATTTAAATACTAACCATAAAAGACCAATGCGTGTCGACCAAAAAAATTGAACCGGAATTTTGTTTCGTATTGTGTAACATTGGCGCATTCAGTCATTAATTATTTCGGATTAGGTGAAAATTAAAAATCAAAACAAAATATCATTATGCGATATTAAATTTCCCGCTTTTTCTCACACTTTTTTAGTCCTTTTTAATTATTATTTATTTATTTCCCCAAAATCGCTCTTTTTTTTCTCTCCCTCAATTTATATCACAATGTCTCAATCAGACAATTTAGAATTAACAATTCACTCTCCATCAATTACATTAAAAACTTTACGAACTTTCAATCTTATATCCATTTTATTGGTTTCCTATTTAAATACTGATTTTTTAATATTTTCTCATTCAAGTAATGATATATATGATGATTATCCTACTTATTTTACCCCTTCACTAACATCTGTAGGAATATTTTGGGTTATTCTACATATTTTACAAATCGTATTCGCCGTTTTCGTTCAATTTAGTAATGTTCATATTGTACAAAACGTTGTAGAAAATACCGTTAGTTGGTGGTTTACGCTTAGTAATTTATTTTTATTTGGTCAATTATGTTTCTTGGTAAGTGATCGATTAGTTTCGCGAAATTTTTTTAATTCATGTCAACTTATAAGTTTTGGACTTTTTAGATGCGGAAAAGTTTCATTCCTGCGGAACTTTTCGTTCTCTTGACTTTAATCTCTACATTAATAGTTCATCATCGTCTCGCGGTCAACTATCCTCCAAATCAACTTCCAGAGTCCGTTGCATCCAAGATTATTTCTTTCGTTCATACCCCATTTGCAATGCTTTCAGCCTTTTCCTTGTTAAATCTATTTCATAATGGGTTTATTATCTTTGCTCAAGGTTATGAAAAAAGATATGCCATTATCGCTGTCGTATTAGCTTGTATTATGGCTATGATTGGCGTTGATTGGAGCATTACTGGCGCGTTTATGAGAGGGAAAAGGGACGGTGTATTTGGTGCTACTATCGCTTGGTATGTACTGTACTCGAAAAAATTTTGTCTTTATATCTTTGCTTTCTCTTTTTTTTTTTTTTAAAAAAAAAAAATAATCTTTTTTTCCTTGAATTTTCGTTATAATAAAATGCGTAGGGCCTTGCTTGGGATTGCTGCGCATCAACGTGAAACGAAATATCTATCCATTACTTGTTTGATATTGGCAATTTTACAATTTCTAGTTATTTTTGTTGTGTGGTACAAATATGGTGGAAGCTTTACGGCATTTAATGGTTCAAGGCCATCTAGAAGAAGGGTCTCTTACCCACAAAATGATCTTAGAGAACCCTTATTACCACCTCATGATGATAGTAGTAGTTTAGCATAATTTTCTTGATTTTTTTTTTTTTTTTTTTTTTTTTAAAAAAAAAAAAAAAAAAAAAAAATTTTCGACTAAAAAATATTTTTTTTTTATAAAAAAAAACCTTTAAAATTGAAATTAAAAATGTGCTTGTTACGTAGTAAGAGTGGAATTTTTTTTTGGCCTGCTGATTGCTGCGCTAATACTATTTGGGATATCATTTTGACATTAAGAATGTGTAACTTTCAACGAATTTTTTTTTACTCGTTGTGGTAACATTAAAAAAAGGTGATATTAAATATATTTTAATGACAAAAAAGAACTTGTTTTATTTTTAAGTTATTTTAGATTACAACATCAAAAACGCTATAGGGCCGTGTATATATATCGAAAAATCATAATAGTGTGACATTTATTTATTCTATATATGTATATTTATTTATTCTGTGTTTTTATTTATATTTTTTTTTTTACCATTAATCAAATACAAATTAACAAGTTAAATGTTACTATTATTCTTACAATTGAATCAGCTTTTTATTTTTTCTTGGGAATTGGATTCCAAGTTTCGGGCTCAAATGCATCACCGGGTATTGTTGGAGGAAATTCATGTGCAAAAGATTTTTTACCTCCTATTCAAAAGTTCCGTCAATAAATATATTTTTCGGTATGTTAATTCAGATGAACAATAAATAATAATATACCTTCAGCTTCCGTTGGAGCATTTTGCTGAACTTTCGATTGTTCACTCGCAAGTTTCGCCTTTCGCTAAAATAGATTAGATAAGAATTTACTTCGACGAAATTCAAAGGAGTTAAAATAAATGATCCCGACCTCTTCGTATTCTTGATCCAATTTTTTCGCTCTTTCAATAATCAATTCGCGTCGTTTATTAGCTAATACGATTTCCTATATATATATATTTTTTTCATTAACCTCGATTAAACATATATGCAACTTTTTTTTCCTCCCACTTACTTCTATTGTAGGTGGATCGTATCTGGTATGTCTCAGCCAACTTTCCCATTGCACTATAATGTGCCCATATATATATTTAATAAATTTATAGATTAAATTTAATAAACATGATTTTAAATTAACGCGAAATTCACTTACCAGGGACTTCGTCACCACTATAATCAATCAAATCCTTTTTGACTTTTAATTCAACCATTCTTTTCGTTCGACCATTAATTTGTCTAGTGCTTTCATAATACTCATTACCTATATTATCCGATCCTACATAAACTATTGAACGCCATGGAAACCTTATATGTTTCCAAGCTGTAGTGAAACGGGATAATGTTGACATTTATATATATATATATATATATTAAAAGATTTGAGGAATATAGAAAGGTGTCGAGTCAAAGAATCTTTTTTAACAAATTCCAATACTAAAAGTACGTCAAGACGGAGAAATGAATTTTAAATGTTTTAATAAAGAACGGAAATTTCGATTAAGAGAATTCATTGTCAAAAAAAAAAAAAAAAAAGAAAATTTTGATTGGTTGATAAAAAAATTTTTTAGAAGATACAGATGTAGTATAAATATTGAACACGTGGTTCAATTCAACTCTTACACCTAAACGTCAAAATTTTAATCTAGTATGTTTAACGACAAATATAAAAGCAATACGAATTCTACGAACGAAATTTTACAAATAATAAAAAATTATGGGAAGACCTAAAGACTCTAAAAAAAGTCTTGTTCATCCTACTACAAGTTCAACGGTCACTTCGGCGACCGCTGGTTCTTCAAAGACGTCAGCTCCTTTAAAAATCAAGCTTCCAAAGCTGGGAATTTCTTCAAAGGAGAAACAAAAGCAGCATCTGGCACACACGGGTACAAAAAAAAGGCCCATTATATTGGGTAAAATACCTGAAGACGATGATATCGAGGATAAAGACGTTCCCGTTGAGGAGCAATTTATTTTAAGATTGATGGTCCCCGAGGACGTTAAACAAAGATTTAGAGAAAAGGTTAAAAGTGGAAAATCTATCGAAGATATCGGAATCATTTTTAAAGGTAAATTTTTTATGGAGGAGATCTTTTTTTTAATTTGTTAATTCGGATAAATTTTCGTTTAATTTATAATATTAAGATCCTCGTCGTGCAATCTTTACGTTTGAGAATCAAAAGTATCGTGCTAGATTAGTTGATTTACCTTGTAT
Source organism: Funneliformis mosseae (assembly GCA_910592005.1). Lineage (NCBI taxonomy): Eukaryota > Fungi > Glomeromycota > Glomeromycetes > Glomerales > Glomeraceae > Funneliformis > Funneliformis mosseae. The sequence goes on along the minus strand of CAJVPP010000042.1, from coordinate 41,024 downwards.
TATAGAGGCTCAAAAAACTTTCAATAAAATACAATACTACAAGGTTGCTGACATATGTCAGGTAATCTTTAATTGTTACCCCTTTTTTTTTCATTTAGTTAATACAATGAAATTTTGATTCATTCATTTGTTATTTTATTTTATTTTATTTTATTTTTGCATGATCACCTCAGATGTTGATTGTAGAATCTCAGATTTCATCTCAGGAAGATGAACAATTATTTACTGAAAATTCCAAATCTTCAAATGTTGATGAATTTGAATGGTATGACGGATTAACACCTTCCCTGAAGAATGTCAGAAAAAGAAGATTCAGAAAACGCATATCTGCAAAGGTGAAATACTTTTTAAATACTTTTTTTTTGTTTTTGTATGTAATGAGAGAATGTCGCATTCAAACAAAAACGAATTCGAGGTTTTGCGAAACACGACATATACGAATGTGTTCTCTTATCCTTTAACAAAGGAAATGAACCAGGAAAATATTATCCATCTTGTCAGGCAACTGCAATGTCCTTGTTGGTTAATACTTAAAAGATCGGATTAAATCATGAAATCTGGTTTAAGGAGATTCAGGGTGACCTCTCAGAAATTTATTTTAATTTAATAATAATTAATAAATTTTCCATAATCTCATGATTTTATTGATTGATAATACAGAAAATTGAAGATATCGAAAAAGAGGTTGAAAAATTATTACATGAAGATTCGTTAGCAGAGGAAGTAAAGCTGGGTATGTATTTTAAAGATACCTTTTTAAATGTTAAATACTTTAACTGATGAAAGTCAATTTTATCGAATAAAGTATGGGAAGATGCCCTTGACTCGGAAACAGCAACACCAGCCGCATATCTCGGATCTAAAATACCCGAGGAGGAAGATCAAGAGGAAGTTGAAGTACAAGGTGAAGAAGATGATTATGATGCCGAATTAGAAGACGATACAATGATATTGGGAGAGGAAATTCCCGACGAGGATCAGATGTATACAACACCTAAGGAATATAACGATGATTTGCAAAAGGAGTTTGAGAATGCTCTTGAAAAAATTGATGAGATGTCAGATTTTGATGATGATGATAGTGATAAAAATGAAGAAACGACAGATTCAGAAGCATCATCTTCAGCATCGGAGGATGATGATGATAGCGTGGATGAAGATCGTAAGTTGAACAAATACTCTTATTTTAATAATTAAATAATAATATTAAATTTTTTTGTGTAAAATTTTATAGCGGAATTAACACAAATATTTAGCAAACGTGAAGAGTTAACAACAGAAATTTCCAGATTAGAACAAGATATAAATAATCTCGAAACTCACTTCGCATCTGCAATCAATCCATTAATACAGGTTTATTTTTTTTTTATATGTAATTAAATAAATTTTATCTTCACATCTTGTTCGTAATTACTGAATTTCATTAAATAATAACAGGGACGGCTCACCAGTAAAATTGCTTCTGCTAAAGAAGAAATTTCACAAAAGCAACAAGAGATTGAATCTTGTGATAAACGAGTATCCGAAATTCACGATAGAATGAAGGCTCAAGTTGCAGAATTAAAAAGAATGACTAAAGGAAAAGGAAGAGAATCTGATGAAGATTCAGAAAATGAGTCCGAAAATGAACATACTTTGAATTCATCTGATGATGATGAACAAAAGGATGAAGATAAAAATGAGGAAAATAACGAAGAGATGATGACCGTAGACAATGAGCAAGCTGAAGATGAAGAAAATAAATTGGACGAAAGTATGATGGATACCGAGAATAATGATGGAAAATTCAAAGAAAATAGCGAAGAAAGTGAAAATGAATTAGAGAAATTAGAAGAATTAGAAGATAATAGTACCTCTAAAAAGAGTGAATAAATTTATTTACTTACCATTTATATCAAATCTCTTTACAAATAAAAGACGAATTTAAAAATTCCGGAGATTAAAACTGATAAATTTTTTCGAAATATCTAGTTTCATCTTATAGAATTCTATAAATGCTTTTAATGCTTGATATGAAAGAATTTTTTACAGTTCGTTCACGCTTTCGCATTTAATTCACGTTTTACATTTTTATGAACAATGTTTTCTCAAATCGGTTTTAAGCGATTGCAATGCATTGGGCGAGAAAAATAGATCAAATATGGGTAATTTGATCCCTTATCACTAAATGAAATCATTTTAACCTTTTTTATCGTCTTACTCCTTAAATATTTTAATTTAATAGGGAAAGGAACAACATTATTTATTCAAAATAAAAATAAAAGTTTTTTTTTGACCAATAATAACATTATATTTTAAATGCGGTACATCGTTATACAATTTGACTTTTTTAATTTTGTGGATTGTCAAGTGACAACCTTGCATAGATATTTGTTTGATTATGTTGATTATGTAAGTCTTATTATCCCAAGAACAATTTGGTTCCGAAGAGGTGTTACAATTATTTCTTATAAATAATGCAGTCTTTTCATAGCATTCAACCTAGGGTGATTCTTTTTAATGAACTTTTTTTTTTTTTAACAAAGAATTTTACCCATTAAATTATTAATTAAAAAGTATGAAAGCGGCAACGACTCTCGCGTTAGCATGGGCTCTATTGACCTTGGCGACCAATGGTAGAGCTCATGTTATTAAGGATTCAACTACTACTCCACAAGTTTCAAGGAACAATGGAAATTTTGGACCGGAACTTCATCATCGATCATATATATCACCAGATTCCATAAATACTGCAAACCCTTCCTTTAACGCATTGACCTCACCAAACAGAGGATTATCACCTCGAGAAATTGCTATTCTATTTGTTAAAGAAAGTCTCCACCCATATGCTGATTTTATCGTTAAAAATATTTATAAATCCGAACATAATGGAATCACTCACGTATATCTTAAACAAGTTGTTAACGGGTTACAAGTTATTAACGGTGACTTAAATATTAATATTGATAAATTTGGTAGAGTAATCTCTTACGGTGATAGCTTTGTACTACCACCTAATTTAACCGGACTTGAAAAATTCTCGACAAAAGATTCCTTTGAAGATAGTGTCGTCATAAATAATGGAAAATATTTTATAACTTCTAATCCTCGTCAAGTTATCATTTCCTCTCATCCACCAAACCTTAAAGAAGAAAAGGTTAACGATTATGATACCGTTCAATATAAGATTAATAGTGAAATTGCAGAAACAATATCACCATTTGATGCGTTAAAATCATTTGCGACATATATCAATCAAACGATTCCACCATCAGAAAATTTACGATATTATGAATCGTTTAATGAAGATGATCAAGAGCATTTGATATTTGAAAAGATCCCTTTCGCTTTATCACCCGTTAAATTATCACAAAATTATCTTCAATTAGACGACATGTCATTACAATTAGTTTGGGATATACAAATTGAAATGGAAAATAATTGGTACCACGCTCATGTTGATGCTCAAACAGGTGAATTAATAGCATTAATGGATTGGGTCGCAGACGCGTCTTATAATGTCTTTCCGCTAGGGGTAAATGATCCTGAAGAGGGAGATCGTGATTTACAAATCGATCCTCATGACATCATTGCCTCACGTAATGGTTGGCATAGTCAAGGAAAACGTAATTTTACCACTACCATTGGTAATAACGTTTATGCTCATGAAAATCTAGATGGGAGATGGGAATGGGAGAATAATTATAGACCTGATGGTGATGACTTATTGTTATTTGACTTCCCGTTGAATTTATCTGATGTACCAAAGTCTTATATCGATGCCTCTATAACTAATCTATTCTATTGGAACAACATGGTATGTATAATTCGCTTTTATTAATATATCTGTATATTTTTTTGTTTCGTCTTTTAATATTTTACTTTTTTTTTTTTGGTTAGGTTCATGATTTGTTTTATAGATACGGGTTCGATGAAGTTGCTGGTAACTTCCAACAAGAAAACTATGGTAATGGTGGTAAAGACAACGATCCAGTAATTGCCAATGCACAAGATGGATCTGGATTTAATAATGCCAACTTTGCCACGCCACCAGATGGACAACATGGTAAAATGCGCATGTACGTTTGGGATGTAATCAATCCATGGAGAGATGGTGATTTGGAATCCGGAATCATTGTAAGTAACGTCAATGAATTTTTTTTTTCGTTTAAAAAAAAAATATTTTTTTTTTTAAAAAAAAGTAAATTATTTCTTTTCTGTAATGATAGATTCATGAATATTCCCATGGAATTTCCACCCGTTTAACGGGAGGACCAGCAAATAGTGGATGTTTAGGATGGGGAGAAGCGGGTGGTATGGGAGAAGGATGGGGTGATTTCTTTGCTACCATCTTACGTATGAAACCTTCATATGGTCGTGACAAGGAATTTGGTATGGGAAATTGGGCTAACGGTGGTAAAGGGATAAGAAAATATCCTGTAAGTAGTTGCTTGTTTGATTATCACATTTTATTTCATTTGATAAAAAAAAAGATTAAACTTATAACATTTATGATATATGTAGTATTCCACTTCGTTAAAAAACAATCCCGAAACATTTTCAGTCATGGATAAACCTGGTTACTGGGGCGTACATGCTAAAGGGTAATTATTCATTAAAGAACTCTGTTAAAATTTCGATTTCATTGATAACTAACTTTCATACTCGATTTGTTTTATTTATTTTCCTCGCGTGTAATAGAGCTGTTTGGGCAGAAATGTTGTACGAAGTATATTGGAATTTGGTAGACAAACATGGATTTACATCACAATGGTTCCCACCTACAAATGATACCAATGACGCTTTGTGGTATAACTTTAAATCATCCTCAGGTGTTCATACACTTAAACATCCTAAACATGGCAATACATTAACATTACAATTGGTAGTTGATGGTATGAAATTACAACCATGTCGTCCATCATTTATTACTGCACGTAATGCAATTATTCAGGCTGACGAAGTATTGACTAATGGTGAAAATAAATGCGAAATTTGGAAAGGTTTTGCTAAACGTGGTCTTGGAGTTAAAGCTAAAATCATTGGTGATAATCCTTGGGGAGGTGGTGTTCGTAAGGAAAGCTTTGCTGTTCCCGAGGATTGTAATATTGTTGATGACGATGGTGATAGTGACGAAGATGATGAATGATGATTTCAGAAAGAGAAATTAATTCCTTTTGATGGAGGGGAAGGAATTTTTTTTTTTTAATAGTGTATATAGCTATTGTAAATTTGTCTGGTCTTTACCTTTTTTTTTTTTTTGGGAGGTGTTTTTTTTTCATTTCTTTAAATAAATTATATATACAAGCAAACTGTTTAAAAACAAATTTATTTTTTTTTTTTTCTTTTTTGATAAAATTATACTTTGATAAAAATAGTAAAAAAGGAATACAGGAAATGAACAACAATTAAATTAAAATTTGATATAAATCACTATTTATCATCATTTTGTTTATGAAAGATATCAATAATTTCTTCTAAAATTTTAACACCGAACTGAGCTTCTTCTTTCGTTAATATCAAAGGAGGTACAAGCCTAACGGTTTGATTACTGGCAGTAATAATCAATAAACCCCTCTCTCTGGCCATCTTTACTAAAGGACTCGGGTCAAGAGAGAATTGCATACCAAGAATTAAACCTTTCCCTCTAACTTCGGTAATTAAAGATGGATGCTTTGAAGATAATCTTTGTAATTCATTAAATAAATAATTTCCTACATTGTTAACATTTTCTAATAATCCCGAACTGTTAATACGACTTACAACAGATAAAGCGGCTCTACATGCCAATGGACTTCCACCAAATGTCGTACCATGATCTCCAACTTGTACAATGTCGGCTACTCTTTTGGTGGTCATTATTGCACCAATTGGATATCCATTTGCTAATGGTTTTGCCATTGTTAATATATCTGGATGACATGATTTAGGATAATGTTGATGAGCCCATAATTTCCCCGTACGTCCAAGTCCACATTGAATCTCATCAAAGATTAATAACGCGTTAACTTCATCACACCTCTTTCTTAAAGCTTCTAAGAAATCAACCTTTGCCTCCCAAACACCACCTTCTCCTTGAATGGGTTCAACAATAACCGCGCAAGTATTTTCATTAACGAATTCTGGTATCTTTTTTATATCATTGTAATTGGAATGAACAAATCCTGGTACCAAAGGTGAGAAAGGTGTTTGATATTTCGGTGATGGGGTGGCTGATAGAGCTCCCATACTTCTACCGTGAAATGCATTCATGAATGATACAACTCCATATTTTTCTTTTCCTCCATTGCTGATCAATTTCCCCCATTTTCTTGAGAATTTTAACGCTCCTTCATTTGCTTCTGTACCCGAATTTGAAAAAAATACTTTTGCCGCTTCAAATCCACCTCCATTTATTGTAGATTTCACCAAGTATTCTGCCAATTCACCAGCATATTCATTATGATATAGATTCGATAAATGAACTAATTTTGATGATTGATCCGCTATCACTTTCGCTAATTCATCATCTGCGTGCCCTAATGCATTAACTGCTATACCTGCTGAAAAATCCAGGTACGCTCTATCTCCTAAATCGAATACCCAACATCCTTTACCTTTAGTAAGAATTATTGGTGGTCTAGCGTAAGTGTTGATCGTATATTGATCTTGTCTAGCCAATAATTCCGCTGTTTTAGGATGCGTATCAGCATCTGCATGACTCAATTTCTAAAAAAAATATTTAAACCAAAAAAATTATTTAAATTTTTTCTTCTTTTGAATACGCATCGTTTTCAATATTTACTTTGGATTCGGACGTCATGATATCCCTGGCAGTTTGGGTCGCAACCGATGCTTGTGTAGTCGTAACTATATTATACCTCTGAAATTGAAAATGTTAAGCATTAGCATATAAATGCTTTTATTTCAAATGAAATATACATGCTAAATTGACTTACATTAATAATCCTATTTTTATTTGCTGCAACTAATCTACTACCAAAAGTTATCGAAGAGCGAAACATTTATTCAGAATATCAAATTTTTATGGCCGAAAGGAATTAAGTTTATGAAAAAAAAAGAGAGAGAGAGAGAGAGAGAATGAGAGAATTTTCTGTTGTCGTTCTTTCTTTTATTTATAATCTCGATATTAAGGATGTATGACCAAATTGGAATTACCTTTCACTAATATAATTCCGCGAAATCTTTTTTTTGTTATGAATCTTGATCTGAATACATTTTTCTACCACTTTTTTGATTATCAATTATCACCGAATCACCGAGATGTGACCATTGTTGTTCTTAGATTATAATAAGATTAGATTATCGTTATAGAGATTTTAATACTCGAAAAAATGTGTACATATAGGAAGAATTTTTAGATCGTGTCCCGATCTTTTATTAGTCAAGAACAGTGACGATGATCTCCGGCTGCGAAATTTCGCAAAATCTGCCGGCGTTTATTTTAAAATCCAGCCCTGCTTTCTGCGGCTTATTGTCATCATTCTGCGGATATTTTATTATATTAATTATAATTTCTGCTCATTTCGGCGAAAACAAAATAAATTTTATTAATTTTATTATCCCAAAAAAATTTAATTGCCATTAAAATACATCATATTTAATTTTTTCAAAGAATCTTCTGAAAGATTTTGGCGATTAATATCTAAAATATTGTTATAAATTGAGAAACTTCTTTCTACACTACTACTAGATACAGGTAACCAAATATAATTTTTAAAAGAATTGGTAATTTATCTTCAAGATTCATCCAATACTTTTCTAAATCAATTTCTTCAACTAAATTTTCTAATTGCAATCCACAATAAATTGCCCATTCACAAAATTCATCAGAAGGATTTGCTAATTCTCTAATAACACTATAACCACGCAAATTTTTCACTTTCTAAAGTACCAAGTAATATACATGTATACTTAGGATCAAAAATTTGAGCAGAAGACGTGCAGGATGTGAAGGAATATGAGAATTAAATTTGTTTTGAGCTTCTCTAAAACTGATCGAAAAATAGGATAAAATTCATATGGACTAAAATTATAAGAAGTAATGGTAGCATCAAGTTCTAAACTAAAATTTAAAGAATTACAATTGCTTTCTAAAAATGCAGTAAGATAATAAAAGATGTTTTTCTACTAAATAAAATATAGGTTTGTTTTGTGTTTGAAAAAAATCAGTATCTTATATAAATTGTTTTGCATATATAGAATAAAATGAATAATAATTGAAAAAACACCATCATGAGAATTAGAAAGGTTTGTGAAATGTTTTAAAGAGTTACATTATTTGGATCATTAATTAATTTATCTTCAAAAAGGAATTCCAATATGGTAAATGTGTTTTAGTATAGTCAACCATTTTAAACCATGAGTTCCAATGTATAGAAACAGAAAGGGGAATTTTACAAGAGTTATACTATATAAGCAAAGATCTGTTAAATATCTACACCTTCTTGCTGGATTACGAATAAAACATTCTTTTACTTTAGCCAAAAATTCTTTTAAAATTTTAAAAGAATTAAATTTTCATCATGTTTTATTATAAAATTTAGTTAATTATATTATTATTTAATGTAATAAAATATATAAGAAAAAAAATATTTTACTTATCCTATTAAATTTAATATATGTATATAATAAGATACATCTTTATTAAAAAATTTTTTCATATAAGTAGCTGAATCTAAAAGAAACAGCTGAGAAAGAGAAAAAGGAATATGGTAGATTATCAAAATTGTAAGAAGAATAGATTTTACTGTTGAATTATTGACTTAAATTAAAAAATCTACAGAAACTAATTTTATATTTTTTTGAAAATAAAAAAGAGTATTCACTATATTATGCCTATAATCATGTAGTTTTATCTATAGTAATTACTACTGATTTCTTTTTAAATAAAAGTTTAATTTGATTAAAATGGATTTTAAAAAACTTGAGGTAAATAGATTTAATGTAAGGTAGGTACTTAAGTAATAAATTCTTCTTATTTTATATATTTTTGAAAAAAGAAAGAAGGGAATTCATTTTTTTTAATGATATGTCAGTAGTAATAAATGCATAAATTAAATTTTCTATTAATTTTTTTTTACTAACAGTAATTGAAATTATTGAATTATTGAGATAATTATCCTGTATTATAAAATTCTGTTAGTTTTTTATTTGTTTTTATATTCTTTTTTTTTAAATAATGAACTATATCACGAATATGATCATTAATAGTTGATTTTTTTATCACCTAACAGCATGATTACAATAAATTTAAAGTAAAATACTATTAACTCAAAGGATATCTAGATAAACGAGTATATATAGTTATTTTATTTTAAACTAAAAAGTTAATTAAACTTAAAAAATGAAAAAAATATTTGCGATTTGTCTAATTTGATTAGTAAATCTAATATAAAATACATAATCTCCTAAATTTTACGAAGATTAGCAATATATTTTTTAATTTCAGTGTATAATACAATATTCTGCTAAATCTGCAGCTTCTGGCTTAAAGCTAAAGATCATCATCCTTATATTAATTCATTTTTGCTGATTACTAAATTGAGAATTCTATTTTTTTATCATAATTTTATTTTATTTACATTGTTCTTGATATTGATTATTAAGCTTATTTATATATTTATAAGCTTTAATTAATTTTTCTAAAAATTCTACTAATTCATGCTATTGATTTTCTAATTATTTTTGTAATTGTTTAATTTATTACTTATATTCTAATTTAACGTTAGAATTGTAAGTATAAAATTTATCTTAAATACTAATATCACAAATGCTAGATTTAACTTGATCACTAAAATCACAAGTATTAGATTTAACTTAAATGTCAAATCACATATATTAAATTTAACTTAAATACTAAAATTATAGGTACTAAATTCAAATTCAAAAACTTGAATGCCATCTTTATAAATGCTAGTAATTTTATTTAGCCTAATATCTAATTCACTATTATCAATACTATTATATTTTTGTTTGTTTCAATTTTAAAAAAAATTAAAATTTGTGATTTAATCTGAATTTAAAAGGAATTTATAAAATGATTTATAGATATAATTTGATTATAATATTTTTTACATAAAGAATATGATTCTAAAGATAAAGATGAATAAGTTTTGAAAAGAAGGTATAATAAAATAAAAGACATTTGGTTACTTATTTAATGCTAGTATGTCATCATATTTTTGATACTGTTAATGTGTAATCTTTTAAGATTACAACTGTTAGATACAATATCAGAGGGTTAACTTTTTTTATAGTTTACATAGTAATTCCAGTTGGTTTACGATAATCTTAGCTAATTTGCTACTAATTTATTATGATGAATCAAGTTTATTAAATGCGAGCGGTTTTAATCATAAGTTAAGAGTTATTACAGTAAGTTTGAGAAGAATTTCAGATAAAAAATAAGAAATACTTTATTTAATAAAAAGGAAATAATAGGATAATAATATATGAAAGAAATAAGAAAAGAGAAATAAGAAACAAAGATACATAAGGTGAAGAGTAGCATTGTGCTATTTTTTACAAGAAGAAGGTTCTATACAACCGTCAGTTTTGTCTTTTCTAATTGACAAAATAAGTTGTATTTATATCTATTCTATTACATATTTTGATATATCTAATATATTAACTATGTTAACTATATCAACTATATTAATTATATCTACTATATTAACTATATTAGACATATCTAATATATTAAATATATTAGCTATATTAAACATGTTAAACATGTTAAATATGTTTGATATTATCGATATTTGTACTTCACCATATAATTATAGATCCATGATCATTAAGATCAATACCTAGTCAAATACCTTTATTTTACATTCTCTCAAATCCTTTTGTTTATATATGATTACAAAATTCACAAAATGTAAGTAAGACTTTAGTACGTGATTTTTTAAAAGCTAATACTATATACAGTAAATTAAAAAATAAAAAGTTTAATAAAAGTAATAAAAAAATGCTTAAAAAAGTATTATAATTTGAAATTATATCATTTTATAGCTATTATATTTATTGAAAAAGAGTTGATTATGAAAAAAATTTGCTGATTATAAACCTATATACTTTTTATTACTTATTTTTATAATTATATTTTGAAATTTTAAAATAAATATTATGAAAAATCTTTTACTAAAATCACATTAAGATGAAGGGATCGGTCAATCAAATTTTAATATATTAAATGATCATTTCAAATCAGATGATCTGTTATACAAAATAATTATAAAAATTTCTCAGACTGAACTAAAAAGTATTAATTAACAGTTAATTATTTTCTGCAAATAATATAAGAAGAAGATCAGAAATTACGTCATTTTTATTTTGAGAATTTTGACTCTCCTTTCCCTCTCTATCATCATTTTTATTACTTTTAAATAAGAAAATTATATAGGATGTTATCTTATGTAGACCCCCTCCTCCTCTTAGAAAATTACATTATTTCTGATCCTTTAATAATTAAAGTAAACCTAATCAGGATAGAAATAAAGTTGTTATAAATTGAGAATCAATCTTAATTTTTCTTATAATAAATCTATACTATGAAGAAAAAACAAACTTCACAGAAATGAAAAAACAATAGTGAAAGTAAGAGTTTTTTTTGCCAGTTAATCTATTTAATAGCAGTCAAAGTGCAGAAAAGAAGCAATTTCTGAGAATTATTCTATTACACTATAGTGATCAGGTCACATTACCAGATAAAATTCAGATCTTATACTTATGAGTGAAATCTGTAAGCTTAAGCTTAGAACTAAAAACCTACCTTTTTCAGAATGTGAGTTTAAAAATGTACATGTAGAGTTATTGAGTATGAGCTTTCAATCAGCTGCTGAGAATGATGTAATACTTAATATTAAAGATACAAATTATATGTTTTAACATTCTTTTCATGAATCTAATATAAACAATTAAATATTATCTAGTTATCAACCTTTCAGATGAATACATAATCCCTGAAATCACTCACAATACACTCAAAAATAGAAGTTTTAATGTTAACAATTTTGATGAAATTTCAGATCCTATTAAATCATTTTTTTTTCCTACTGTACAAAGTTATCAAAAATTTGGATTTTAATATAGGAACAAATTAATCTAAAACTGATACATTAGTAATCAATATTTTAAATCATGCTATCAACATGAATTTTTATCTCTTTTTGTTTAAATAAATAATAATAGAATATCTTATTTATATACTTTGATATTTCTTAGTCAGTATTGCATTCAAACATAAATCCAGACCTCATTGTAAATTACAAATTAATGATACTTTTATTATGATAATACTAAACTATGTAGTTAATAAGGAAAAAATTATTTTGATGGCTATAAAGATCTGTTTGTTTACTGTTGACTAGCCCATATTTTTTGTTAACTAAATATCTTTTCAACAGGATAAACATCTAAAAAATGTTAGATATACTAGTTTTCTTATCAATTATGAGGAATTATAAATCACTGTAGAAATTCTTGCCTGCGTGTGTAAGAATTTCACTATTGAATTTTCTGAAGGTGAAGAACTTAAAGAAGACAAAAAACCTAAAGATCAGATCATATACACCATTTGTGTAATTTCTACTTATGTTATGTTTTATAAAGTAATAATTAGTCTAAAATATTTGAAAAAGATTGAAATAGATCTAATGTAAAAACAGTCATTTGTTATTCAAAGATGGCTGAGAAAGAACAGTTTGAAAAGTGGATTTGATCTTGTAAAACCAGAAGAAAGAAGATTAGTGTTAATGGCATTTGCAAAACTTTGTTAAAATTTTACAATAGTTATAATAATATATTACTTAGAATCACTTTTATATACTTTAAGTATACAAATAAAGTTGAAAAAAATCCTTAAGTAAAATTATTTCAAGCTTTATAATTATTTTAAATTATCTTTCAGCTTATTTTCTTAAAAATTTATCAATTATGATTCAAATATATTTTAACTACATTAATATAATACTAGTAAAATAACAAAATAGAAAAAAAATTATAAGCAATATTTAACTGAAATAAAGTATCTTAGAATCTATCATTCCTAAAGAAATTAATTTTTTTTTATTTCATTATTTTATTATATTTTTTAGCTCATATTAATCAAATTAACAATTTATTTTAATAAAATATATTTATTACTGATGCTAAAAATAAGATTTTTATGTGACTTGCATACCTAATTTATCTTTCTCAGTATTGTTAACACTTATTTTACCCACATGACTCACCTTTCATTTTTTTATTTTACTATATATTTAGGGGACATCCTTAACCTGACCTAGATATAGATTATTATCCTATACCAGGGTAATACAAATTCTTATTTTATACTTCCTCTAAATTTGATTAGTTTGTACTTTAGTCTTTAGTATTACGAAAACTTAGAATATTTTTTATACAAACTTTTTAAATATTAAAAGAAAAAAAAAAATATTTTATATTTTATGTATTTGATTTCTTGCTTTAGCATCTTGAATAAATTTATTTATAAGCCTAATATTATATATTTTTGTACACTTGAAAATAAAATATTTTTTAAGATAATGAAATTATTTATTTCAATTTTAATATAACAATTATAAAATGTGGTTTATTATTGAAATACAAAGTTTTATTAAGTGAAAATTTGCCAAAACCAATGTCAAGAAATAATAATTATAAATGTTATATTAAGATTTATAAAAATTTTTATCAAAAGAAAATGCTTTCTAATATTATTATAAGAAAAATCTATAACTCTATAACTATTCAAGCTGACCTTATGAAAATTAATATATAAGTATTTTCAAACCTGCTGACAACTTTATTTAAGTTTTTTTATTTATTTAGTTTAACTAAAGTATTCAAATTATGCCTAAAAAGTAAAAAACAAAACGTGTTTAGTATTATTACAAGAAAAATCTACAACTCAATAACTATTTAAGATGGTCTCATAAAAATTAATATACAAGTATTTTCATACCTATTAAACAGCTTTTTAGATATTTTTTACCTGTTTAAATTAACCTATATTGTTAAAATTATGCTACAAAAATCTCTATAAAGTATAAAAAATGTGTTTGTTATAAAATTACTTACAATCTTAACAGTTATAAAAAATGTCCTAAACTCTATTGAAAATATTTAACTTTATTATTATTATTGTAATTAAAAAAAAACGTTTTTTATATAAAATTAAAGAAGAGAAAGTTGAAAATTTTATTATTATAAAATGACTAATAAACAAATAAATTAAATTTGGATCTGTATATGTCACGTGAAAATTAGAGGAGAACAGGATAATATCATAAACTCCTGAAATAGGTTAAGATTTCCCATTCTAGAAGAATAGAATTTTAAGTGTGAAAAATTCTATTTATCATTTTATTTGTCATGTAGATAATGATGGTTATCTAATTTTATGTGATAAAATTATTTGTTAATATTAATTGATTTTTTTTCTGGTTGAAATTTATTTAAAGATTTATAATATATCATACTTTATTTTAATTTTTAACAAATAAATTGTAAGTCTGAAAAGAATATCTGATTGTGATGATTAGAATCTCATTATGATAATTTATAGATATCTACTAAGTTTATTTGGTTAAAGTGTATATAGTTACACTTATTATACTTAGAAGAATTATTCCCAAAGTATACAATACAGTAATCAAGGGCCCCTATCCAAAACAGTATGATGGAATTTCTTATAATTAGCTGTTAATTATCATCTTAATTTTTGTAAAATATTTTGTAATTAATTTATTTTTTATTGATTATTAACAAAATTATAGTTCTGTTTAATTCTAGATCAGATTAGATTGACTATAAAATATGCTTTTAAATGATTATTGATCACTGATCAGTTAAATTAATCTACAAAAATAGGTGTTTGTCTCTAATTAATCCTAATAAACTAACATAATGTGTACTAGTAACCAATTATATTTATTATTTACAATATGATTTGATCAAGTTATATAAATTGTACTCAATTGTAACAATGATCTGATTAGCTATTTATTTTTTGGTCAATCCAGTCTGATCTAAAATTGAACAAGGCTTATAAATCACATTTAGCATTATTATTATTAGGCCAATTCAAACCTAATCAATTGGTATTTTGATCACAAATTCTAACAACCAATCAGAATTTATAATCAAAATTCATAATTGAATAGGATTGATCAATAAAAAAAAATAAATAAAAAAACAAAAATAAAAAAAATAAAAATATATATAAATGTCTGAATATAAAGAAGTAGAAATCTATTTTTTATGCTATTAAAGCTTTTCAAGCTAATTTGATCATTATTTTTTTGCTATCAAAAATACCACCTTTTTGATTGATTGTAAAAATCACACTTTTTTGATCATGTGCAAATCAAATCTTATTGGCTAAAATTTTTGTGTGATCTGACTAAAAATACTGATCAACTAGGTTTATACTAGCCTATTATCATTAAAATCTTTTTATCTTAAAATGATATGATCAAACTATAAATCTTGTACAATATATAGTTATAATAAAAACAATATAAAATTTTGTGGATTTACTAAATTTGCTTTTAAAAAAGCTTAAAAAAAAAAGAATATTTATTACATTTAATTATTTAAAAGTTGATGATCAACTGTGTCAAATATATTATAATAATATTGTTAAACTAGATAGAAGTAATAAAATTATACCTTTAAAAGACTTATCAATTTATAATATAAATACAAATATTAACTTAAGTACAATAAATAATAATCAACTAAACAAAGGTAATTGTAATAATTTATATAATAAATATTTATATATTTTATATTTTATATCTAATTAATATTTTATTAGATTCTTTTTTTGGAAAACAATTAAATCTTTTGATAAAAGTTCTTTATAATATACAAAAAAAGTAAGGTCTTCTAATAAAATTGAATCCAAATAATTTTTGTAATTTAATTGAAAACAAGAATCATGTTTAAAAGGATTTTTTTAAGTATTTGAAAATGCATTATATTCTAAAATAAGATCACAAAAAATACGCAAAAATGAAAAAAAACTATTGTTAGATTCTGTTATCTTTTAGTTAAATTAAGCAATAAATTTGTTAATAATTTAAAACTTAAAATTGGACTTTATTTAGTTATATACAGAACTTTAAGAGAAGGTATTAAAACATTATCAGTAATGGGTCTTAGTGTATGTGATAAAATAATAAATTAATATAAAAAAGAAATAGTTAT
This sequence comes from Funneliformis mosseae, assembly GCA_910592005.1. Taxonomy (NCBI): domain Eukaryota; kingdom Fungi; phylum Glomeromycota; class Glomeromycetes; order Glomerales; family Glomeraceae; genus Funneliformis; species Funneliformis mosseae. Next base: position 24,824 of record CAJVPP010000042.1, on the reverse strand, counting down.
TAATTATTTCAAAGAAGTTAATGAGTATTTTACTATATATTTAAAATACTAATTAAATAGTTTATTTTATATAATAATATAGGATAATTATCTTTATTTATTTAATATTGATGATTATCATGCAATACATTTTATACATTAATCATTAACTTTAATTATAACTGATGATAAATATTTTGTAACTTGTCTTTCTAAACTATTTAATAAATATACACTAATTCCAATTGTTCATCAAAATATATCAATTCATAATCCAAAAAATATTAATTTTAATAGACTTTTTTGGTATTTAAAAACATATTATAGTGAAAATTTTGATACAAGCTATAATATTAGAAAAAATCAATAGATTAATCAAAAATTAATAAATAAAAATCAATTTGATTATATTGATTAATTTACTATCCATATATACAATGATACTATTTAAGAAAGAAAAAAAGAATGCTTTATAAAAAAAGTTAAAATAATTGCATTACAAAATATAAGTTTACATTTACTTGCAAATTATCTTAAAATTATACAAATAATTACTAATATTTCCTCATTAAAAGATTACTTTTTATTAAGTATTGCACTAATTGTTATTGATTAGCCTGGATAGTTTTTTATATGTATGATAATTATACATTTTCATTTACAGGATAATTAATTTTCAATTTTTCACATATATATAGCTTTATTTCATTTTTTAGACTACTTCATGTATCTTTAAATTTTTAAAAAAAAGCTGTTATTTTATATTATAATTTTTTTCAAAACCTTTTTCACTTTATATTTGTTGTAAAAAAAACTTTTGCAAAAAAGTTTAAACTATGAAAATAAACTTGATATTAATGAAGTATAAAAATAAATATCAAAAACTATTATATAAAAATTTGGATATACATATAAAAATATAGAATATAAAACATTAATAGATTTACTAGAAATATTATTTCTGCAATACTTGATATTTATGCTTTGTTATTTTGATCAGAATTATTTAATGAATATATTAAAATAATATTTTGATTATAAATATTTGCATTGTGTTAAAGGAGAAAAAATTACAATAAATTATTATTAGTTATCTTATCATATTATTTTTATTAAAAAAACAATGACATTTAATAGTAGAAGTATTAAAACTATATCTTATAAATTTTAATGATTACTTTGTTAAAAATCTATCTAGTAAAATTAAAGCAAATACAAATATACATAATAGTATAGAAAGTATTATTATTTAAGTCTACATTATAGATATAAAATAAATTTGATTAATTAAAAAAAAAACAATTAATTAATCTTTTTTAAAATATCAAAAAATACAGATTATTAAAGATATTTTTAAAATAAAAAAATATTTATATATGCCTTTAACTTTGAATTATCTTACTAAAAAAATAGCAGTTTTTCTTCTTTTTTATTTCAAAAAGTATTTCAACATAAAATTAAAGTTATTTTGTTAAGAAAAAAAATATTCCCTTTATAAACTAATTGCTCTTAATATTATTATTAATGTAAAATATATTTGCCAACTAGATTTAATGCAAAACATTGTCAACGGAGTAATTGATCAATCATAATAAAGTCACATAAATGATATAATATAACCATCTCATAATTTAGAATTCTGAAAATACTGAGAATATATGTAATTTTACAGATTTTTTAAATACTAATGATAATCTTAATTTTATGAATTAAATGAAGTTTAAGAATATTTAGTGTTATACTTATTTTTAATATTCTAAATTTTCTATTATTTTTATTATATTTTATATTTTTATTATTTTACATATTTTTATTATTTTCAATATATTTATTTTACTTATATTTTATTTTACCAAATTAGTTAGTTTATAGTATAGTAATTAGTTAGCTATGACAAAAGAAATTTTGTATAAATAGATAGATTTTTGCTTATATTGTAAATTAAACTCTTTTACAGATTAACAATTGAATTTCAATATTAATAAAGAAATTATTCAAAACTTATATCTTTCTGCCTTTTTATATCTTTATATAGTCTAATGTGATCCTTATACATTATTTGTAATTGAATTCGTCATCTGAATTTTTTAATTAAATTGTTTGTAATTTCATCTTTCAAGTCTTCATACTTAATAAGATTTGTTTAAATTTAAATACGTAAATTTGGTAAAGTTAAGAGTTAGACAAATTTTAACGTCTTGATCACAATAAACTACAGTTAGAAATTTTGAGTAGAAACTTGATAATGTGACTACCCTGAGTTGAAGAATTTCACAGTGATAACATTTAATAATTGTGATTTATATAATAGACCTTTTATTATAAATAATAATATATATTATAGTGATATATTAATATGTAAATATGGTTATCATTAGGAATACTTTGCATAATTAGAATAGAGATGTAGATATTATGAAGATTATTATAAAGAAGAAATTAAAATAAATGTTAAATTTTTTTGTAACAATTGAAAAAAAGAGTTTATAATACTTACTGAAGAGAATAAAGAGTTAAATAAAAATTTAGAAAAAAGATAAGAAGAGAAAGACAAAATAGAAGAAGTAAATAAAATATATTGATAGAATTAGCTATGTAAAAAGAGTTAGTGAATGTTTATAATTAATAATGCAAAAAGCATAAATTATTATTATAATATATTTCATTATATATAATTCTATATAATATCAAATTGTTATAATATCTTTATAAAAAGAACTTGATTAAACTTGATCACTAAAGTTAATAAAATGAAGAAAAGATTATTTCAATGTTTGTAAAATTTCAAATAGTCAAGTTTAGTAAAAAAAGATCACTCAATACTATACAATATTCAATTGATTATAATAAATGTAATATAAAAAAATGATTATTATAATACTTTACTTTTTAGGAAATTCCATTATGCTATTTGAAATTTTATCTAGATCTTTATGTAATTATAAAAGCCAATCAGCATCAATTCAATTATTGAGTAAGCAGATAAAAGAGATTTGTGTAATAAAAACATGTATTATAGTCCTATTCAAAATTGTTCAATCACATTTTTTGATCAGTCAGCAATAAAGTAATTTTATTGATAGAAAAAGTTTGACTCAAAAAATCTAAAAAATATTGGTCTAAAAGATCAGTCATGTAAGTAGATCTAGCCAATCAAATTAAACTACAATTGACTAAAAATGTGACTGAATAATTTTGAATAAGGTTAATATAATCCTTCACTTCATTTAAATTAATTAAATAAATTATATTTTAAAATAAATAAATTAAATATTTTTTTTTAAATTTAAATATATATTTTTTATTAAAATTAAATTTTAAAATGTAAATATAACTTATATTATTTTAATATTTTAAAATTTTTAATAAATTTATTTTTATTAAAATAATAAATTTTATCCTTTTTTTAAAAAAAAATCATTATTTAAAAAGTTTAAGATTTTTTTTTTTTTTTAAAAAAAAATATATATATAATTTATTGTAAAAAATATTATCACTTTATAAGAAAAATTTGCTAATTACAAAAATTAATATTTGAAATTTACTATTTATTATTATAAAATTATTATTAAATCAAGTTTATCAATTTATAAAAAAAAATTTAATAATAATAAAAAGACTTTTTTTATATTTTTTTAAAATAATTTTAATAATCAAAATACTATTTATCATTTTTTCTTTTAGCGATTAAAAAAAGTTTATACTAATTTTTTAATATATTATAAATTGAAAATTTATAATAATATATAAATTTATATAAAATTTTTGCTATATAAGACTTTGCAATAGAAAAAAAAAATAGCTGAAAAAATAAAAAAATGTGATAATGCTAAATTTAAACATATTTTAACTTATAAATCATATTTAATATATAAAAGTAAAATTGAATATTTATGATAGTTTTTTTTTTCTATTGTAAAAATCATATATTTACAAAAAAATAACATTTTTTATATAATTTTAAATTATAATTTATATATTTTAATCAAATTAAATTACTTTTTATATTCTAAATATTTATGAATTCAAAATTATTTAAATACATATAAATTTTTATTAATATTAAAGCTTTGAACTGTTCAGATTAATCTGAAAATTTTCAGTTCAGTTCAGATTTTTTTCAGATTATTAATCTAATTCAAACTGAAAAAATCTGAATTGAACTGAAAATTTCAGATTAATCTAAAATTTTGAATCATTCGATTGAAATGATTAAATTATCATTTCAAAAGAATGATAAGAAAATCATTTAATTAAAATGATTAAATTATCGTTCTAAATGAATAATAAAGAATCATTTATTTGAAACGATTGAAGTTATCATTCTAAATGAACAATAAAAAAATCATTCAATTGAAATAATTAAAATATCATTTCAAAAGAATAATAAAAGAATCATTTGATTGGAATGATAAAATTATTATTTTAAATGAATAATAAAAGAATCATTTAATTGGAATAATGAAATTATTGTTTTAAGCGAACAATAAAAGAATCATTTATTTGAAATGATTGAAGTTATTATTTCAAATGAACAATAAGAAAATCATTTGATTAGAATAATTGAAGTTATAGTTTCAAATGAATGATAAGAAAATTATTTAATTAAAATTATTAAGAAATCGTTCAATTAGAACAATTAAATTATTGTTCTAAATAAATGATAAAAGAATCATTTATTTAGAACGATTAAAGTTATTATTCTAAACGAACGATAAAAAAATCATTTGATTAAAACAATTAAATTATCATTTCATAAAAATGATAAAAGAATTATTCATTTAGAATGATTGAAGCTATCGTTCTAAATAAACAATAAGAAAATCATTTGATTAGAATAATTAAGAAAATTGTTTAATTAGAACAATTAAATTATTATTTTAAATGAATGATAAAAGAATTGTTCATTTGGAATGATTAAAGTTATTATTCTAAATAAATTATAAAAGAATCATTTGATTGAAATGATTAAATTATCATTCCAAAAGAATGATAAAAGAATTATTTATTTGGAACAATTGAAGTTATCATTCCAAATGAACAATAAAAAAATTGTTCTAAATGATCTAAAATTTTGGATTAATCTGAAATTTTCAGTTCAGTTTAGATTTTTACCAGTTTACGGTTTAGTTTAGTTTCAGTTTGGCATTTTTAAAATTTATAATCTGAACTGAATCAAACTAAAATTTTCAGTTCAGTTTCAGATTGGCCTATAATCCAGACTGAACTAAACCGTTCAAAGTATTAATTAATATTAAATTAATATAAATCATATTTTATATAAGTTTGAATTTTTTTTTTTATTTAATAACTTCTAAATATAATTTAAAAATTTTGGTTAAAATAAATCACTTTAATAATGTAAATAAAAATATAGTATATAGCAAGTTTAAACTTAATATATTTTTTATTAATCATTAAGATCTTAAAATCAAGTGATTATAATGTAATATTTTAAATTGATTAATATTATAAAGTAATACAACTTTTAATTTAAAATGTATATTACTAAAATTCAATAATTATCATATTGTAAATTAAATAATAATTATACAGTTTACTCTTAATATAGCAAAGTAGCTATTCTGCATCTCAATTTCATTATATTAAATTAGTAAAAATTTTGAAGAATTTGATTGGTTACTTTATTATAGAGAAGGAAAATTGACATATTTAATTGATTAAATATTACATGATACATTATATCAAAATTTACTATATTAAAGATAAACTATATAATGTAATATAAGCTAATTATTACAATGTATTTAATATTTACTATTGTATATTTTATTTACTTTTATTAATACAACTTTAAATTTTAAATTTACTAAAGCTATTTAAAAAATAAATGTATTTATTAAATATTCACTCATTTTTTTAAAATATAAATAATATGTATTAACTTAATAATAGAATCTATCATAACTAATGTATTAATTTAAAATATGAATATTCATATTTAAATATTGACTTTTTGTTTGATATTTAAAGTTGTACTATTATATTAATACAAATTTATATATGTTTTTTTCATTTATTTTTAAATAAAATAATATTAATATCTATTTAAATAAAATAATAATAAATTTAAAGTCAGAATTATTATATATATAGATATTATCTTTTTATAGCAAATTTCTTCAGTTATATTATAATTTTGTAATTTTTTTACATTTATAAAAATAACAACATTACTAAAAGCAGAAGAATAATAATGTTAACTTTAGTTTAACTAATATCTATACTAGATATTATAATCTTATTATACTATTCAATTACTGATAATTTAACATTATTTTCTATTAATTTATCTATTGTATTACAAAAGCTATTTAGCATATTAAATAATACATTAATTTTTTTTATTAGCTTCTGATGTTAAAAAATACAAATTTTAATATAAATTAATAAACATATCAAAATTTTCCAAAGTAAATATTCTTCAAAATCACTAAGACTGATACTTTAAAATAGTATTTTGATCTTATAGAATATAAAATATAATTTAAATATTTAAGAATACTATTATATTATACTTAAAAATAAAATAATCAAGTGACAGACATATAATTTTTTTATTGGTCAAATACAAAAAAAATTAGCTTACTATATTTAACATTTGTTATTTTGCATTATAATGATTATTTATTCTATATAGATTTTTAATACATTTCTTATATTATGATTTATAAGTTTCAGTAGTAACTCATTAATAGCTTCAAATTCTTAAATACTATTAATAATATGTAACACTAGTTATACATTTTAGAAAATTGTATTTTAGGTTCAGCAATCAGTATAAATAATTTATAAAAATTTTAAGTCTATCTAATAATCATTTTCTAATAAAAAAAATAAATTAATAAATAATATAAAAAATATTTAACTATAAATATCTGAAATTTGTTTAATTTAAAATTAAAAAATATTTCTGCTAAATAAATACATTTTATTCTAAGCTAAAAATAAATATATAACTTATTTATTTTGTATTTTTGTTTTACTTTTGCTTATATTAGTATTATTAGAATTAAGTAATTAACTACAAAAATAAGTTATTTTATTATATTTTAAAATTTTATTGTAGTAAAATAGGTAATATTTTTAAACCTATATTTAAAAAGCTTTAATTCTAAAAAATGTAAAATAGCAACTAAAATAATGATTAAATTTATTAATATCTTTCTAGTCACAAAGATTTTTGATAAGAATACAAATGAAATAAACTTGATAATAAAATAGTTTTAAATTAGAATAATATATATAATTGAATACAGTTGTATTATATATATTCAATTATGAATACTTTTAAAATATATTTTGTATTTTATATATTGAAAATTTTTAATACAAGTTAAATATTACCAAATCGAAATCTAATAAGATAAAAATCATTCATTTAATTTTTATGCTATTTGATTCTGATTTTTTTTATCAGATTTTAATCAGGCATTTAGATTGATAATAGATAATGACAGAAATAGGAAACAATCAGATATTAATTAAAATGAAATTTGAAAAACAATAGATACATATCAGATCAGTTTTATTAATACTTATTTTAGCCTATTATTTTACTGATTTCTATAAATTTAATATTTTAATATCAATCAATCCATTGTATTAATGTCTATTGATCATAAATTAAATATTCAATTATATATACAATTTATTATTTTCATTTATTATTACTTATTAACAATACTATTATATTTATTTGATATTAGTATATATAGATAAAACTCTAGCTATTTAATTTATCTAATAAATTTCTAGCTATATATATGCCAAATTTTTGCACTATTAGTAATAATGCTTAAAATGAACAAAACTATTAAAAAAAATTAATTATATTTATCTATTTATATTTTTAAAAAACATTTAATTTAGAATATATATTATAGTTAATTTATAATGTAATGTAATAGTTAATTATAATAAACTAATTTTGTTAACATTTTACTTAAGTTATAAATTATTATTTTATAAGTTTCAAATTATTAATAATAAAATTAATTTAAAATTACAATTTACTTTTTCTCTTTAATATTATCTTTCATTTGGGATTTAATTATAATACTTTATATTAATTTACTTTTAAATCTATTATTAAGTTTAATTAAATAAATCTTAAATTCTAAGATATATAAATCATAGAATTAATTTAAAGTATATCAGATATATAGGGTAATAACATATATTACCTAATATTTTAGGAGGTAGGAGGGTAATAAAAAATCTTAAGTTACACATAATATGATTGGTCATATGATATAGCTTATACTCAATATTGTATTTGATATTTATTTTATTTATTTTTGTATTTATAATTGACTACATGCATATATAAAATGCATATATAAATGCTATAACTGATTATATGCATTCTTTGTCTGATATATAATCTCTTAAATATACTTTATTAAAAAGAAGCTACTTCTGTTGTGATGGAAGAAGAAAGAAGTTGTTAAGAATTCTTGAATTTTTTTCTTTAGACTTTCTTTTAGGCTGTTTATAACTTGCAGGATGCATTGTTTGTTTATGATTTATCAAATAACTAAGAGTTGGAAAGTATTTATTACACTCAGAGTAATAAAGTCACGAATAAGTTGTTTGATTAAGGGAAGGGCAAGGTGAATCGTATCTAGAAATTTTCAACAGATCATAATACTCAAGAAGATGTATAGGATTTGCAAAATGTCTGTTTCTAGCTTTCATGACTGGAGGTAAAAAATCAATATTCAAAAGAAGAAATTCTGTGGTTTCTTTTATACAAGATAGTCTATAACATTTTGTGTTTATATATTATTTAACATTAAGAGAATATTAACAGAGATTACAGTGCTTTTTAATTCATGTCTATAGCACAAAACATTCTGGTAAGTCATTTCCTTTCTCTTGTTTTCTTTTTTGTCATTTCTGTTCTTCTTCTTTTTCTTTATCTGTATCTTTAAACTGCAGATCTTCAAATAGATTAGCAAGTTTTTTAACATACTGTGCATTCACGCTTCTCCCAAAATCAAGTTGTGATGCTAAATTTTGCAAAGTTTCTCTTCAGTATATCAAAAGTTTTGAAGAGCCAATTCTGGATTGATCACTTTTCCTTATATATTTAAGTGTATTCAAAAGTGATTAATCAGTAATATGATGCCTACTAACTTTTCAGATAGTGTTACCATTTTCCTTTCAACAGGATTATATTTAGAATATTCTAGAGTATATATTTGTACTGTCAAGTAATCTAAATCAAACTTTCGAAAAAGTTGACAGTACATTTTAATATTTTTTAGATGCCTTAGATTTTCATTTGGTCCTTCATTTACTAGTAACATCTAGATAGATCAAATTTCTCCGTTGATCTTTAATATATCATTATATTGAGAATCTAAAGTAAGCCTTTCAAGATCTTGCATATGTGTGATTGAAGATATACTAAGGGACTATTGCTGACGTACAAAAATAGCAAGCTATCCAGTTCGTAATTTATCATTTAATTCATTTAGTTTAATCATAAGATAAACTGATGTAACTAACTTTTGCTCACTTTTTGCAAGAAAATCATGGTCAGCCACACGAACAGATTTGTGAATTGACTGTAATATGTGAAATGTCTGACCTACAGCAGGTATCCTAAGACCTATCTTCACCTTGTCATCTTGAGAAATGATAACAGACTTATTAGCAAAGGTAGTGGTAAACTGTCTTGCGTATTTAATAAACGCAAGACAGTAGTAACTATCAGAATAGTCTTGTATCTCAGTACGTAAAACTGTGGCTATTACAATATACGCTGAATAATGGTGTACTTTATAGCAATGGAATTGGATTGATGAGGCAGTAGGTAATTATTCAATATTATTCACGTCATATAGACATTATAATTCTCTTTAAGGTTCTTACGTAAATTTTCAATGATCTGTACTTTAACCACTTCTTTTCATCATTTTTCATCAGCTGTTTTAAACTTGATTGAATTATGAATATGATCATGCAAATTTGGATATTTGCAAAAAAGTAAAGAATGACTGAATTTATCATATAGTATCACCTCCTGATTTTCAATAAGTAGTTTTCTTTTTTTTTCTTTGCATTTTTGAGCATAATTTGCATTTCTTTTTAATTTAACAATTCTTTTCCTATTAGATTTGATTTCATCTCGAAGATTCACTATTCTTGCATATATATCATGACGAATTTGAAATCTATTGCGATGTTATAGATTTGCTCAAATTCAATAAGTTTTTTTTTGCTATTGATATCTTATTTGCTGCCTTTCTTTGAACAGATCCATTAACAGAAATTTCTACTACAGGATCTACTGTACGAATAATAGAAGGACTAGGAGGAGTTGAATCTTCTTTAGATATAAGACACCTTGGTCTCATTGTCTGTATGTCATATAGGTTATATAGCGTGATCAGGTAATTCTTAATTATCTCATCAATTTCTAATTTACTTTTGCTTTTAATTTTATTCTATTCTTTTGTAACTTTACGACAAATATCATTTCGGTTAGAGATACCATTTCTAGTTTTAATCATAATACTGTACACATAAGCATTTGGTGAATTCTTGATACTTATTTGATGATGAATTATAAATCAGTTTCTTATTAAACTTAGGGCTAAATAAGAAGGTCTGGTGATTCATTTTAATACTAGAAGTAGAATATTGACTTGCTTGTTTTATAAAAAGGTTTTGAACTAATTTTTTAGAACACAATTTTTTAGAATATGATTTTTAGAACATGATTTTTAGAACATGATTTTAGAATGTGATTTATAATACAATTTTCTAAAATGTGATTTTTAGAATACGAGTTTGCATAATTTTTCAATTTTAAAACAGATTTTGAATGATTTTGGAATTTAGGATTTTAGAATACTTGAAAATTTTTTATTTAAATATTTTATTTACAATAAAATTTTTAATTTATTATAATTTTATTTTTCGATATATTTTACTATGACTCTATAACTGATATATGAATTCTATAAAAAGAAATAATTTTTATGCACATAATCTTATAATTAAATGATATTAGGTAATATATGTCACTGCCCTTATAGAACCTAAAGAATATTCTAAGGTTATAAATTCTAACAAGTAAAATAATTGTTACAGTTTCTCTGACTTAGACATCAAGATATTGAAACTAAATCCAATGATAATATATTAAAACATATACAGTCAACTCTTGTTATAACGAACTCTATGTCCTAGACTTTAACTTTGCTATAAGGCTATAATGAAGATTTTAAGAGATTTGATTGGCCAATTCGTTATAATAAGAATATTTTTATAAAAAATTCATTATATCAAGAATTCACTATATCAAGAGTTGATTGTATAATTTTTTTAAAAATATTTATTTTAATTATATTTATCTAAATTAATTAATTGACATAATAAATTTATTTAGTAAATTAAAAGATTTTTAATGCTATTATTTTTTTTTTACAAAATTATCTTAGAATTTATTTTATTGATTTTAAAAATATTAAAAATATTTACTAATAAATAAGTAAAATAAAAAAATAATTTATATTAATCTAAATTTTTTAATAAGACTGATTTAAATAAGATTTTAAAGCATCTTCTTTTGATCTAAATATTTTTTTATAGAATTTTTTCTTTAAATCTTTAAAGAAAATATTTTAAAACTTTTTTAAAAGCAATAAATTTAATTAATGATAAACTGATTCAATTAACCAAAAGCTATTTTGCTAATCCTAAACAAATCAAGCATCTAACTATAAATATTTAAATTTTAATAAATATTACATGTTATTTATATAACCAAATTACTAAAACATCTAAAATTAAAATATATTATTTATTTATTAAAGATAAATTATAATACTAAAAGGTGATCAGATGAATATAGAAATGAAACTTATTAAGGATATTAAAGGAGATCATATCATGAGAAAGAGATGTAATCTAATGTGCGATGGAGAGGAATTAAAAGAGAAATATTCCAAACCAATTTAATCAATTTTGTTATTATTTCCTTCATATTTCCATTGAACTTTATTTTTAATAGTCCATATAACCCAAACACAGCTGATTAAGGACATTAAAACTGTCCACCATTCAACGAGTTTTAAATAACTTAATTGGCCTACAGGAATCCCAACTACTACTTTTGGCCAAAAATTATGTTGTAAAAATTCTTGTTTTGGAAAAATATATTTTATCTCTGATGTTGATGGAAATAAGAGAGATAACGGAAGTGGTGTAGGCGCAAATAATGGTTCTGCTCAAAAAAAAAGGGGGAAAATATTAGAGAGATTAATTTTAATAGATCAATTTCTTTAGAATTTTAAAAATACCTGGCGCATCATTTTCACAAACTCGTATAACAAACGGCCAAGGTGCTGTCGTGAATACATGATTTTTTTGTTTATTTCCAGAAATGGCTGGTTGATATCTCATGTGAAGTGGTAAATTGAATTCAAAATGGTCAACATCCCCCGAATTTTGTTTCGTAATTAAAACTAAGCTACCCCATTTTAATGAAGTCATTCCAACAGGACTTTCCAAATCCGTTTCTCCCCAAACTTTAATTTGCTCATCTGAGAACATATCCTTAAGTTGGTATATATCTACAAAAAAAGAATTTGGTAATGTATAAAGTATGTAATCTTTACACTTATCTTCAATTGTGAGATATTTAATTAATGTATTAAAATGTGGATGAAAACTTTGAGAGGGAGATATGCTTGAATTAAAAAATGAATCTACAAGTGTTCTTGAGAATACACTTAACATTGTTGGTTCTATTGAATACAATCAACATTAACAAAATAGGAAATTTATAGCTAGGGTTGTAAAATTATACCAAAGTAAACTTTTACTATAACAGTTACCGATAATTTTACAACCCTGAAACAGAACTCATATAAATATAAATTTAATACGCACTAGGATTATTACTATCTCCAAATACAATTCTTGGTCCAATAAAGGAATCTGAATCTAATGGTGGACCGAAAACTCCCAGTTCAACTTTATTTTCCTGATTATCCTGATTATAAACTTCTATATTTTGATTTCGATACTTCCAAATCATTCTTAAATCTGCCTTAGTTTGGTTTGACTTTTTATCAAAGTTTAAATGAAGATCTATTATGACCGGGCGACGATGCTCTTTAGAATATGACTCTCTACCTAATATAGAAGTTGGACTAGGTATTTGATTAAGTGGGATTGGTGAATAATAATAAATATTTCCACCAGGAAGGGAAATCGAATTCGAAAGATCTATATTGTGCTTTTTGGGAACAAAGAGAAAATTTTCAGCTCCCAACATCTCTATTTTTTAAAAATTTTATTGTATTTTTAAACATACCATACGGTTCAATGATTGTTCATTATCACATTGTACTTCGCCAAGCAATGCTTCAATGTATCTGCATACGACCAAAAAATCCGCATTCTTATAGTCTAACCTAAACATCTTATGAGGTTAAATTCTTTTGAATCGAAAATGCATAAACACGTTATAAATTACCTTTCAGCAAATGTTTTGTTATCTAAAGAGATACCAATATGAATTCCAGGTACAGGAGCGGTATTGAAGGGATAAAAAGGGGCTTGTGTTCCCGACGCGATTTGAACGCGTAATGTCCAATTTTTACCCCAAGCGGGAAACTCCAGTGGTGTTACTGACTATTAAAAGATAATATTCCAGTAACTGGCCGTCAAAGAAAGAAGGGCAACCATATTGTCACTTGAACTTAAAGCTAGAGAATAGTAGCCTTTTACTACCTTTATAAGTTCTTCGGGCGTTGTTTTAACCTTCCACTCCCGTATTCCTGTAAAATTTCCAACTCTTACAGAATGTTTTCCGAGAATTTGTATTGTATCCTCTGTGAACGCGTCAAGAGCATTATTCTCAAAAAAAAAAGTATGTCTATGTCGGGATATCGATTCTACTTTATTTAATAAGACTAATAATGAAATTAGGAGAAATAAACGAAACATTGTTGAAAATAAAAAGGTTCTACCAACATCGAAAATCGATGAAATCAATGATCGGCAGTAAAAATGCGGTATAACAACTAAAAATTTTTTAATAGGGAGTAAATAAATTTATTTTTAATTGATTATCTATGACACATTATTTAGTTTCAACGGAAACCGTTGTTAAGTCCGGAACGATCTTAACAAAAAAAATTTTCAATGGTTATTTGACTTTCGTGCAATTACAAAAGTCAATCAGCATCGACTCAATAATTGAGCGGGCGGGCATCGGGACACCTTGCATAATTATATTTAAATTAAAATTGATTTCTTTTTCTTATCTAAACCATAATAAGAAAATGAAATCGCTGCGCCAGAAATAAATCGATTTCTAACAAGCAGTGTTTGTATTCATGTGATCTTTATTTCTATATATACACGTGGATTCCTAAAACTACCTATCGAGTATCGCCTCGGGGATCAATTCAACTATAAATCCATATGTAGAAGCATCATTAGTTACACCTTCTCCTTGTTTTCACGTTTTTCAAGCAAATCATTCGCAATATCTCGTAAAGCTCGCTCGTTCGCTGTTGTTATATCACAATTATCCCGCGAAATAACACTTATTACTTTTGGCGTCACGTTTAGAAGCGCACAGCAGCGTCCGAGCTTTTCAATAGTCTCATTATACTTAACTTTCGTGAAGCCAAAATAGGCTTTGTTCAAAAAGCCCTGTAGAAATGGTTACCAGTATTGAACATTGTATTTATTGTTTTGATGTTCTTGTCGCTTACCTTGAAGGAAGGAAGCCTTTGGAACCAGAATTCGAGAACCTCCAGTTGTAAGTTAAGATTTAGTTTGCAATTTGCCTTTTGCCACATTTAGAAATTATTCTTTTTTGGCATTCAATGCAAGTGCGATGCCCTATTATAAAACTTGAATAACTACCCTTTATCCATAATATAAAAGTCCGCTTTTTGTCACTTGGAATATTGTCCATCATGGGCAAACTCGTCTGCGTGGTTGCATTGGTAATTTTGAACCTTTATCTCTTCATTCTGGATTGAAAGAATATGCTATTACTAGGTAATTTATACTATTTCGATATCAAAATCTTTTATTTAATATAGTCCTTGATTAAATGTTGAATTTTAAAGGAAATTAATGTTGATTGTAATATATGAAATATAAATGAGAACGTTTAATTTATTAAAGTATGTTTGGTCCTTTGAATCTATTACTTATACTTTATATCCCACTTGAATTGGATTTGGGTACTGTTCCATTTTTACTATCATTTCATAAGTGCGATTCACGATAGGAGGTTTTCGCCCATCACTACCCGAGAACTGTCCCATCTCACTTGCGGGTTAGTTTCTTAACTATTTTATATTATGTTATGCTTATAATAAATGGATTTATTAAGTTCTTAATAATATCAGGGTATCATTGTTGACAAACTTTGAGGACGCCGAAGATTATCTTGACTGGGAGGTAAAAAAAAAAAACTATATTCTTTTATAGGGGTTCACAGCAGAAAAGATAAAAAGATCGATTTTTATTTAGATCGGTGTCCATGGTATTTGGATTGAGTTCGTTGATGATCATAACCGTCGTAGAACTGCTACTTTTTTACCTGAGGTTGCCGAAGAGCAAGGTATATTAAATTTATTACACAAATTTAGATGAAATAATGTAGCTATATGTATTCATTGCTTTAGGCTGGACCAAAGAAGAAACTATCGATTCTTGTCTTCGCAAGAGCGGCTTCAATGGTCGAATCACGGATAGGATTCGAAGTCGTATAGTACTTACGCGCTATCAGAGCGTAAAATGTATTATTACTTATCAAGAATATCTTCAATATATCGTTGATAATTCGAACCTTAACACAAAACATGAAAATAGAAAGTCCAATTCTAAATTGTATTTTGATGAATTCACTATTGATGAATTGAATTAAGGAAACGCGTTAAATTTAACGCGTTTTCTTTTTTACCCCGAAGAGTTATAATGGAAAGGCAATTAGTAATAATACAGGTAAAGTTTTTCATTTATATACTTTTTTTTTTTCATCCAATTGAATTTATAAAAAAAATTTTTTTACTTGGATATTTAGATATTTTTTTATAAGCCTTTATTTTTTACTCGATTGGATATTTATGATTCATGGTTTTCACGCTCTTTTTGTTTTGAACGAAAATTTTTGTTGGTTTTTTTATCGCGAGTCATTTCTTAAACTTTGTACTTCATTAAACGCCTAGAAACCATATCCTTTATTCCATTATTCTCGTTTAAATATTAAATATTTAACATACATAAGATGGCGTTATTCAATCTGCATTTACTCTAAAGTTTAACGACTTAAAATAAATAAAACGCGAGAATAGAAGTACCTGAGAAATTATTTAATTCGCACTTATTTGATCCAATATTTAAAATGTAATATTACAATGTATTTAGTTTTATTTTACTAAAGAATTGATGATAATTTTGTTTTAATGATTTTGTTAATTCTGTTAATTACTAACTTGAATTTGCTTCTTTACCTATATATATATTTATATATATATAAAAAAAAAATTCTAATCTCTTTTTAATTTAATTTTCTAAAATTTTTTTTTTATCTTTTTTTTTTTTTTCCGGGTAATTTCAAGCAATTATTATAATGTTATTAAATTCTTCCAACATTTACAAAATTGTAATCTTAATATGTTGTTTGGTTTATAATGTAAAGTCAAAATTGCTACATTTCAAGCAGATCTACCAACTTCTCCCGCTTCTTCCATACATCTAGTACATGTACATTTAAATCGCCATTTTGTTTCCAATTCACCTCTTCTATTACTATAATTTCTATCTCCAACTCGGATATAGCTGATTTTCAATTCGTCTCCAGCCTTGATAGGTTTAGTAGCAACAATAGATAAGACGTTATTCTTATCAGGGAATCTTGCTTCTGTATTTGGGCTGCAACTATGAGCAAGGTATGAAGCAACACGGTAGAAACCGGCACCAATAACGGTTGGTTGATTGCTACGCATAGTTTCTTCCAAATTCTAAAATTAAGGTCAGGCAAAGGTATGAATATGTAATCAAACTTGATGAAATTTTTACGTTTACTAATAATCATAAGTACCTCTTTTAAGGTTTCCATATTACGTTCAGTATGTATCCCATAAGCATTATACATGAGTTTACCCTTAAGCATTAAATACCTTTCCTCAGTAATGAATTCTTCCATGCCAGGTACCTTCGTTTTAAATAGTTCTTTCAACAATGTAATCTCATTGGACTCTTTATCGTAAGGTTGAACTGCCAAGTATCTTAGTCGTTCAATATGATCCCAAGTGCTATATTCTTCTTCAATGCCAGTAGCAACTTTCTGCGTCTCTTCGTGTACCATTTTCGCCAAGAATCTAGCAATCATTAAAGGATATTTAACTCTTCCTGATTTAACCAATTCCATTAATTTAGCTTCATTACTAGAAGAAACATCATCTCTAGTTGTGAAAAGGAGAGTTTCATATTCTGCCATTGCCTTTTCTTGGCATGATTTGGAGCAATAAACAGCACCAAATAGATCACTTTCATCGCTGAAATCTGCTCCATTCAATTCCTTGAGACAATGACTGCAAAATTCACCGTTCTATAATTTCGAAACAATAAATTTTAATGAGATCAAATAATAATAATAATAATAATAATAAATAAATAAATAAAAAAAAAAAAAGATTAAAACAATATCATTCAATGTCGCAAATATTGAAACAATTGTAGCCAACACTCGTATGATGGTTGCCAGGTTTCTTAATTGAACGAACGAATTCACATTAAGATTATAAATTACATACTTCAAGACTTGGATCTAAAGCGGAAGCAATAGCTTGTTCAATAAAGATGACATCCCCCGGTGCAAAATCTTTTGTAGAAATCAGAGCGCGACGTATTTGTTCATCCGAACTTTGACCGATTTCTTCAATCCTGACATTCATTTCTTTTGGTGGAAAATTCCCGAAATATTCCGCTTGCTTTTTCTTTACCTATAATAAATTATATTATTCATTATTAACAAATGAAATATATATATATATTTGAATTGACTAATTCATGAAAATTGATTTTCTACCTCAATGCTCATCATATCATAAACTAAATTGAAAACGGGTTCAGGAATGGTTTTTTGATATATCATAATCAATTCTACTGGATTTGGATAAACTTTCAAAGCTTTATAGAAGCAGAGAGCAGCATCGAGATAGCCGGACTCGCCTAAGATTTTAAAAGAAAATTAGCTATTCCAATGAGTTTAAAGGAAATCAATAATATTAAGCTAGCATATAAATTCACCTCCAGCGAACAAAGTTTCACCCTTGGCCACTTGTTCCATAAAGAATTGTTCTTTAACACCGACATCAGTCGGAAAATTTTCTTTGGCAACTTCTTCAACAGCTCCTCGAATAAAATTAGCGGTCTTTGATTTAGATTCTTCTACAGCTGCCTTTTTTTGCTTTAATGCTTTTTTCCTGTTCTTTTCTAAAAAGGTTCAAAAGCAAGAGTCAATTACCTTATCAAACATTTTTTTTTTTTTATATATTACAATTGACTTTGATTTAAAGTTTTCAGATCGAAAACTTTATAAATAATGCGATTAAATTATTCATTAATGAATGATTTTTCTTTACAATATTAAATTAAGCTTTTTAAGATCGAACTGCTATAGAAAAACGATGAAGTTTCATTACTTGTATTTTGTTTAGCATGAGAATTTTAGGATATTATACTCACTCAATTTCCTTCGAAAATCTGGGTCAGTTTGTCGCAGATAGTCCCAGTATACAGCATAACCAATACCAAATACCGCAACGGCACATAAACCAAACACAACCGATTTCCTTAATTCCATGATCAACTATAAAGGAATTTACAACACTATTTGAAGAAAATTATTGTTACAGTAAATCGAAAGGCCAAAAGGCAAGAAAAAAAATGAAGATCGGGCATCATCTGATTGATTAAAAAAAAAAATAAAAAATATTTAAAATTCAGTTACTGATCAACCGTCACGTGAAATTTGTTCGTAAAAATTTTTTGTCGACTTTTTTTCAGCCTTTCATGCCATTATATCATACTGCTTGAATCAATTCACATGCTATACGTTTCATTGTTACTTTTTTTTTTTTTTATATGAACAACTTTTTTCGCGTAATTAAGATGAGTCATCCGGACCTTCCCGAGCAAATACCAATAATATCTAATTTGTCTAATAAGAATTTTCGTTATTATTATTCTCTACCTCTATTTTCTTTTGACACAAAAATTTAAAAACTGATTTAAAATTTTTTTTTTTGTTTTTTGAGGATGAACATGCACATTTAATTATTTTAATTATTATTAATAATTAATATAAATTTCATTCTATTTACTAATATCTTAGGATAAAATATTTCATTAATCACTGGTAACAATTGGTTTTGATGTTGATGATAATGTAAATCAAATCTATCATCTGTATTTTATAAAAATTGAATTTATTCAATTGAAGCAAATAGAAAAATAAACAAGAATAATTTTATTTGGATGTCCAATAGGGTTTGTGTATTTGATTTATTTTGTAATGATATGCAGGTACAAAATCATTCATCTACTTTTAAATCTTCAACCGAGATCATTTATTTCCCGTTTTAATTGTATTATATATAAATATAATTATTAAAATTCATATTGAGACTATCTGATGATGATAGATTCTTTTAATCTCTCAATCTGTTGAATGTTTGTAGGTAATTCAAATTTTCTACCTGGGAATATAATGTAATATCCTTCTAACAAGTTTTTCAACAAAAATTGACCATTTGTACCAGCAATTTGAATAAATGGCACATAAATTTTATCAACTTGCTTTTTGTAAAGTTAAGAGACAGAAATTTGTTGAAGATTGATTGGTTAACGGCATCGATCACGAATTATTTTGTCAGCAGATGCATTTGCAGCAAATTCCCATTCACCTAAATCACTTCCGGCCATTTTTAGTCATTGTTTTACTTTCTGGGCAAAATGACTCACCCCTTAAACATGTGCATATTTAGTAAGTATGGTACGAAACAATAAAGTATAGCCTCTCATATATGATAACTACAATTTTAATTTATTTCCAAAATTGTCCATAAGCACTTCAATGATATACCAACTTACCTTGTTATTTCAGTGTGCCCAGTCTTTCCACAGTCTAACAAATTTGAATTGTTACATTTGACTAATAGTCAAAATAATTGTTAGATAGCAGAACGTGAAAAGCTAAATCAACAAAATGTTTATAGTACTTACAAATCAGCATATATTTTTGAAATTTTAAATAAACAACTTTTTGGATCAGATTTTCATGATGATCCAAACAACTAATGTATGATTCGCTAATGTTTCCATTTTGTACCATCTGTATAAATGAATCTGTAAGCATGAAATAAAGAAAAAGTAAATCAATGAAAAGAAATTCTCAATGTTTGAAATAAATGTATTAACATCATCTGGAAATGCTGGAATCAACAATGTTGCTTCATGTGAGTTCATTATATATCGCCTATCCTTTAATTTGAACCAAAAGTTTTTCATGTTAGCAGATAAATCAATTATATTTGACAGTCCCATATCTTAAATTTGCTTTTTGAATAATGGTTTCTTTTTTCCCTTAATATCTTCGACATTTAAATTTATATTTTTATAAAAAAATATCACCAATTTCAGCACCAGAAGGAAGAATACAATTTTTTCTTGCTTCTAACACAATATACATTATCTGTTTCCAAATTGAGAATCTCTTCATCATCATTTCCGTCGATCCAACTCTAATTTTGTAATATTTTATAAATAAACAATTTATTTAGTATTAACCAAAATTTACAATAATATGCTATAAATAAAGGACCAGTCCGGTCAGGTCCTCGGAATATGGACTGAGGACCGCAAAGACCGGTCCCATTAACCGGTCTAAGACCGGTCTTACCAGGACCGATCAATCCCTAGTCTTCTTCAGAACCTGATGGTATTGGGTTAAACAAACGTGGAGGAGAAACTTAACCGAACTTCAAAAAAGATGCATAATATAGAAGAGAAGAAAATGAAACGAAGATTACAATATCATTTCAATGTTTTTTTTTAAAAAATAAAAATAAAATAAAAAGCGTAAAAAACAAAGACGAATTAGGTAAAAAGAAAAGGCAAACAACACAATTTAAATGTTAACCAAAGTTAGTTTCAATTCGTATATTTACCTCATTACCATTATCCTCGAGTTTTTTTCTGTGATTGATGGTCATAAACCCACAAAATTTATCAATGAGTATTCAAATAGTGGACTCATCTTTTTCATCTAAGCCAGGGTTGCATCTTTTTCACCTGTTTCCTCTTCGAAATCTTGATGATGTTTTTCATTTATACGACGATTATCGATAGCCGCCATTTCTCCATTCATAAACACCTGCTGTTCTACCTAATCAAACAAATAAATGTTAGATATTTGTATTTGAAATTTTCAGACTAAAGCTCAGCTGCTGAAGTTCGATCTTGAAGTTTTTACAACCCTCCTTAAGAACGGACCGTGATGGTCGAAAATAATCATCAATGGCTGAATTATAATAGCCCTTTTCGTAATTTTGTTTTATTTCAGTAAATTTAGGTTCATCTTTATGAATAATTAAGAGCTTGCTAAGAGCGGAGCCCCATTTTGAGAAGCCTGTCGACTTCGAAGTACAGTCAAACATTTTAAAATTTGCCACTGGTGTGAGTCTTTCCTCCTTAGTAAAAAAATCCATTTCTTGTTGTGAAACCATTGTCGTTAGATAAGACATTGTACGCAAAAAAATTCACACTGTGTATTTTGTTTTATCGACTCTATGAGTCTATTCAAACTGTTAAATTTTGATTTTTTTTTTTTTTATTGTTACAAACAATAAGAGAAAAAGTCTAAAAAAGTTCAATTTGAAATGGTCCAATTATTGAACAGCGAAAATAAGTTAACGCGTAATACGCGTAATAACATGTTCTCGTGACTAGTTCACGTGATATATTTTAAACAGTTTCTATCTTTCATAACTTCATTAATAACCATTTTCTCTCCCTTAAACAGATCGTGTCCTGCGAGATGTGGTCTGGCACTGCGGTTATTCTTCATTAGATTCTCACACAGAAGATAGTATAATAACCGAGTGATCTGAAGAACTGCGGTTATCTCATAAGCTCTTTTGAGAGTTGTGGTTATTCCATAAGGGTTGTGGTTCTGATCAGTTACCAAGAGCGTGCATTGTGCGCACGATTACTCTTCCGAATTCCAAATCTATAGCAAGGATCTATTTCTCAGAGCAAATTAGTTTGTAACCAGATTAACTTCATACAGATATTTGGAACCTAAATTAATTAAAGATCTATCAATATAAAACATAAGTGAGTCTACATATACATAATTTCAAGCGTAATAATTTTTATTTTTCGAAGTATTAGAATTGCTCAAGATATAAATGCTGATTAAAGAGAGGGATGACTGTATATTAATAAATCCACAAGTCAAATAAATAAAAAATCACGAGATTTTAATAGGAGTCTCCGGCTGAAATTTGATGAGAAAAAATGAGTTAGTCATAAATCGTCAATTACATTCTCATTTATAAGTGATATTTATTTTTCCTAATGCATTTTCTGATGCATAACGTATACATGTTTATTATGATATGTTAGGGAGCTTTACGGGCGCAGTAACCAAGTTCAGATCTACCTCAAAAATGTCACGAAATTTCACGTGATATATTTTTGTCACCGGTGTCACATCCCTCCGCGTTTCATTTTTACTAAGTATTATGGGACTTAGAATTTTTCGGTAGGTGAAATTCTATTTGTTACGCCTTTATCACGCAGTTAATTTCTTAATGCCGTAATGCCGGCCATTTCGTGACATTTTTGAAGTTTCATCAAAAAATATGCGTCATTTTATTATTGTGGATAAAGTATGCTAAAAAAAAATAATCCATGTATTTAGATATTGATATTATTATATATTATTAAAAAATACATAATTGATAATAAAGTGAAATAGATGGACCGACCTTAATGAATCAATTTCTTCACTTGGAAGCTTACGCATAAAAGATACTTGTAGATTTGTCGTTTGGATGTTTTCGATATTTTTAATCCTCCGAAATTTCCCAACCCGTTCCTGTTATTGTAAGGACAATAAGCAAAATATCTTATTGTAATCTCAAAGAAAAATGTGCCTACCTCCAAAGCAACTAAATGACCTATTGCAGATTCAGCTAATGGGATTGTGATCTTGTCTGTCACAAGTCTTGTCGTAAAAAAAGGCCATGATCGATATAATCCATCGTATTGCAAATCCATGAAGTACGATTCCATTAACTCGCCTGAATTATTAAAGAAATTAATATATTACAAAAAGCAACAGAGTTTATATATTACAATCGTTCATACCCATATTTAGAAATATCCCAGTTTCCCCTGGTCCTCTCTTAGTGTGAAGTTGTAAATTAATAGCTTTTCTGGCTTTTAATTGTGCTTTTAATCTATCCTTCTTTTAGAGGTTGGAACCGATTAATTAACCGGTTAGAACGGTTAACATGTTAACCGGTTAAAATAGATGAAGTTAACTCCGGCCGAAGGCAATTTCCGGCCAGAATTAAGAATTTTATGATTGCAAAAATGTTGTCTAACTCCGGCCAAATTTATAGTACTGGCCTAAAGTTAATTTTAACCGGTTAATTAACCGGTTAACGAATATTTTAACCGTTTATTAACCCGATAAATAATTTTGGCTGGTTATAACTTCTAGTTTGAATCCTTTTCAAGTTCAAATATGAAAAACAGATTATTGGTTCCACAATTGTTTCTTGACTCAAATAAAGTGATGATAATTTGAAAAGCTCAGATGGTCATTTGATTTCATAAGCTTTGAAGAGTCACTTGATCTCAGTCTTTTTGATGCTTCATGAACCTGCAACCCATAACAACGCTTTTGGCTCTTATTGATAAATAATTTTTAAATTAAGTTTATCTGACGTGAAGCATTTTCAGTTACTTGAACTTGTTATTTCACTTAATTGAAAGAAAATATCAATAAGCATCTTCCAAATGAAACACTAATTTTTATACTAGAAATCCTAACATAAGCGATGTCAATAAATACCTTAGCTTTCTTCTCAAGCAGAAGTATTTTAGTTTTAAATTTTTCAAGATCAATCATATTTCAGAATAATCTGAACTGCTGAATCACTAGCTATCACAACACAATAAGCTACATAAAATAAGCACTGTATGGCTAATCCTAATGCTATCATGATATGATAGATTCTGACTAATTACTGGAAAGAGAAGTCTTTAATTTCATATTTTTCCATTGGGATTGCTATTATAAATAGGAGAAAATATCAAATAATAAAAAACATGAAGAAAATATATTTTAAGAAAAAAAAAGAAAAGCAGATTATCAGGGATTGTAAATGAATAATTTACTCTTGACACTAAAATGAGTTACCTTTTGTCTTCATACAAACTTAAAATAGAGTCTACTAGAAATAGTCATTGTAACTAGAGTTCCGAATGAGTCAAGTCGAGTCGAGTTTAAAGATCAACTCTATTCAACTCGTTTTTTTTGAGTCGAGTCGAGTCAAATTTATTTTATAAAATCTTTCAACTCGACTTGATTCGAGTTATATAAATTTTAAACTCGACTCAATTTGACTCGACTCGAGTTTAACTCGACTCAATTTTGACTTGAATTTATTTGAGTTGAGTTAAGTTCAAATCAAATTTCAAGTCAAATTTAAATTAACTTATAAATATTTAAATATGAAAAAATTTATTTTAAA
>CAJVPP010000041.1:0-58515 GCA_910592005.1 Funneliformis mosseae | reverse complement strand
TAAAAATAACTTACTTCCTAATAAAATTTATTTTTTTTAAATAAAAAATTTAGTTAACTTTAAATTAAATAAAAAATATAATTAAAATATTGATAATTATTAAAAATAACTTACTATCTATTATATTATTAATTATTATTTTAAATAAAAATTTTAATTAATTTTAAATTTCAATAACAAGTATATTAAATACTAATAATCAATAAAAATAATTTACTATCTATTATAATAATATTAATTATTTTTTTAAATAAAATATTTAGTTGACTTTAAATTATAGTAACAAGTATAATTAAATACTATTAATCAATAAAAATAACTTACAATCTAATAAAATTTAATTTTTTTAAATAAAAATTTAGTTGACTTTAAATTACAGTAATAAGTATAATTAAATACTGATAATCAATAAAAATAACTTACTTTTTAATAAAATTTATTTTTTTAAATAAAAAATTCAATTGACATTAAATTACAATAATAAATATAATTAAATATTAATAATCATTAAAAATAACTTACTATCTATTATATTATTAATTATTATTTTAAATAAAAAATTTATTTAGCTTTAAATTATAATAATAAGTATAATTAAATACTAATAATAATAAAAATAACTTACTTTCTAATAAAATTTATTTTTTTAATAAAAAATTTAGTTGACTTTAAATTACAGTAATAAGTATCATTAAATACTAATAATCAATAAAATAACTTACTATCTATTATATTATTAATTAATTTTTTAAATAAAAAATTAGTTAAATTTAAATTATAGTATAAATATTAATAACTTACTTTCTATATTATTATAAAGAATATTAATATCTTTTATTTAAGTTATAATAAATATAATTAATTGAATTAATAATAATAATTTACCATCTAAATTATTAATATTTTATTTTTAATAAAAATTTTATTTTAAAATTAATAAATATTAAATAAAATTATAAATATAAATAATTTACCAACTAAAATATCATTAATTATCATTAAAAATTTTAATATATAAGATAAGTTAAATTAAAATGTAAAAAATAAATAACTTACTCCCTATAATATTAATGATTATTAAATATTTTTGAATAAATAGTTTAATTAAATTTAAATTATATAAATTTAAATATATAAAAATTCAATGGTTTACAATCTAAGTATTACCATCATTAAATTTTTTTTTTAAAAAAAATGTTAATTATTAAATAATTAAATAAGTAATAATATATAAATAAAGTTATTACCATTTAATTCTTCTAATGTAGGATAATCTGAGACTGATTCTATCATAATTTATTTATTTTTAGAAAAATTTTGAAATTAATTAATATGGCTTATAGCAAAATCTAATAATTAGCAATTTATAAATATTCTTTTCCATTTAATCTTTCTAATATTTGACCAATTAGTGAATATAATTAATAGACTATTATATTTGTTGATTAATTATATTTGCTATTGTATTTACCTTTATCACTTGAAATTAGTACGATATTTCAAGTTTATAGTAAAATAAAAACTTAAATGACAAATTACAGTATTATGGTTATTATTATATTTACCTTCATTACCCAAGGTTATTTCTACATTATAAAATATAATTAACAAATTCTTTTTTTGGTAAATTATTAATAGAAATTGTTGTATTTACTTTCATCATTTGGAACTGATTCTATATTCAAATTTGATTTAATTTTTAGCAAACAAAAATGAATAAGAATGTGGTCAATAATACATGTATTACCTTCTAATAAGGAAGTTTTTTTAGCATCCGAAAGATTTTAGAATATCATCAAACCGTCAAATTAACTCATTTTAGTCATACGAAACTTCATACCTTTTATTACTTTTTCTTGTTTGGTGAAAGTATTTTTTAGTTTTTTTTTACACTGTTAATTTTATAATTACTATTAGACATTGTTATAATTTATAATAAAAAAAAAAAAGTTTTTTTTAAAAAAAAAAATTATTTCAATTTACTTAAATTACTTGTATAACGATAACAGAATGTAATAATACATATTGTTCAAGGTATGTAGATATTACCGCATTGAGGCACAGCACCTTACATAATTATTACAATTCATTGATATTTAATAAAAATAAAGGGAAAATTTTTGTTTTAATTAGATACAAAATAATTTTTTTGGTTGTTTTTCAAATTTTCTTTAAAAATAATTAACAACAGATAAAAATTACGAGGAACGTTTTTTGGCATAGCGATTTTATCACATTACGATGATCATTTGTTATCATCTTTCTTGAAATTTGATTTTTAAAATAAAATGTCTTTAAATTATTGATATTTTATGCATTGTAATGCAGTTCCCGGATAATTGCATCTCTAATTGTCTGATAAGTACGAACGATTCCCTTGAGACTTTTGTTGGGATGTATGTTGTATAACGATAACAGAACGTAATGGTATACATAGGTATTGAAGATCTTAGTGTAGTATGTGACGCTTCTCATAAAAAATAATCGCTAGCTATTCGGGCATTTCCGTAGGAAATTTTCCTTCATATAAAGCTTATACTGCGTCGTCAATTTGTGTAAATGCAACAATTTATTTTTAGCTACTTGATAAATGTAGAATGTTTTTTTCGTCATTAGTATTTTGGAAACTAAATTCAAGCCGTTTTTTGTTTTTGGTTAGATAAATCTCAAAAATATTATTTTTTTTTTTGATTCTTAAAATGGTAAAGTATATTCGTAGGACTTAAATTTGTCCAATTCAAAGTTACCGTGTATCGTGAAACAAAAAGAAGCAGAACAAATAAAGTAACAAATCGCAAAACTGCATTCGTAAATGCTAGCGTTTTCATTTCAAGAGATCCAACACAAAAGAGGTACTAAAAAAAGTGTATCCTAAAAAATTAAAGAAATTGTTTAAATTCTGCCCCCAAAGTGATCCAAACAGAATAAAAAAAATGATGATTAAAAGAAAATAAACAACTTATATTTGCGGAAGGGATCCAACATAAAGGAGAACCCTCAAAGCATAAAAACAATAGAATAAATCATTCTAATATTGCGCTCCGAAATTATCGAAACAAATAATAAAAAAAAAAAAAAAAAAAAAAAAATAAGAAAAAAAGCCTTACCCAAAATACCGAAGGGATCCAACTCGAAAGAATGCAAATTCCTAAAAAATAAATAAGAAATCATTCAAACAATGCAGCCCGAAGTCATCTAAATGAAAAAAATAAAACAAAAGACAAATCATATTTTAAAAAGTCGCTCGAATATTATGAAAACCTTCTTTCTTTTTTTTTATTATCAGATTTAGCTTAGAAAATATTTGTTATTAATGACATATGACTAAATGATTCATGAGTATCTTGATAGTAAAAGCAATTCGCTAGCACTTTACCAATAGGTCAGTTATCAACTTTCAATAAATTTCATTTAAAATAAGGTTATTTTTTCATTTGTAATTTGGATCATTTACGAAATGATAAAATGCTAAATAACTTGGGATAATGACAAGACATTTAAATGGTCAAATGTCCAGGTCATTACCGAAACTAGCTATAGTAATATTTTCAGCAAATATAGTAAATCATACAGCACCTGCCATAAAAGCATAAGATTACGAAATATAAAAGCGCAAAGTCTTGCTTAACGATTGTCGCAACAAATCAATTCATCCATTATTTATAAACGTGTTGTATCAGGAGTCATAATGTTCGTTACAATCACAATCAAAATATAAAGTAATACATACACTAATAAAATAATTGTTCACTTATTAAATGGAAATTCTCGTTATCATTAAATTGATAAAAACTCAAATCATTAAACAAGTATTAAAAAGAGAAGTGGATATGCATATAATTGTCATTTATTTAAATATCACGCAATGAAAAAAAGATTCGGAGTAAATTTATTATGCAAAGTTAATGATATTTGCCTTTACTTTAAATATGATTGTGACCTTGCTGGATTTTCTATTTCTTTTCCTCATCACTACCACCATTATTTAATCTTTTTTCAACTACCTTTCTGCTCATCCCTAAACTGACTCTAAGGCAAAAATGATAGGCGATTATAACCGTAGGTGATGCATAATGTTTATTATATGAGTCATCAAATTGCTAATTTGGAAGAAAAAGAACGAAACATACTAAATAATTATTTAGTAAAATACTTAATACTAGAAAGAGAAAATACATAACTATCAAGATCATTAATTTCGAACCTACTAATAGATTTCAGAATTTATTAGCAAAGAGATGTGGCATTTCAACATTTTGAATAGAAATATATTTGAACTCAGTGGACAGTCAACGCTGTAAATTCATATCTTCACATAATGCTGCTATGACAGATAATTCTTAGTAAATGATCAAAGAAATAGAAGTGGTGGACAAGCAAAGTGTATTAGACACATATCGGCCCAGCCTACACGGTTAGATCTTCGTAATCAGTCTATTTCAATTAAACACTTCCTAACAACGAGTCCATGTATTATGGTTTTAATTATTGCGTAAACATTTTTTTTTATTAAATTGAAAACTTTTTTTTATTCTGCAATGTCAAAAATTTTTCAGAACCTGCAATTTTCCATTGTTCAAAAAAGATAAAATTAATTAAAAATAATAATTAAAGTTCAGGAATCGTGACTACTTAATATTTTTATTTTTTTTATTTTTAAATGTTTGAAAATGAAAAGTTGTTTAAATTAACCGATTCGTCCAAATACCATCTGCTATGAAAATTAAATTACGAGACATGGTAAATCTTATGATCCGAACGTGATTTAATAGCAAATATCCCGTTCCTTATGAAACCATACCATATTATTGCTTTTATATATTTAATAGCAAAATTCTATTAATGATCAAAAGACGTAATGTTATGCCTAATATAACAGATATAGATAAGTCTGACGATAATAAAGGAACAAAACTGTTCTTTTCGGAATTCGTAAAATGAATTAATATAAGTGAAGTTTGAAACAACTCAAAAGCTTTCGTAAGGAAGATAACAGAGCAAATGTAAAGAATTTTGTTATTGCCCTACTAAAAATTTGCATAATACATGATGAAATACTTACCTCTGATTGGTTTATTTGTTGTTAATAGTACTATTAAATGATTTTTTCTTACTAACTAACGAGATCAAAATTCAAAGTTGAGAGTTTAGATAATGTCCACAAAAATGATCTTTCTTAATTGTCAATATAAGTGCTAAACGGCATTTTTCAAAATCCACATTAGTAATTTATTTCGTTCAAGCATTCCATGCCGCACTAGCGCAGACCTTAATTATTTAATTTTAATAATATTCATGTGTTAATATTTAGGGTGTGTCTGATGGTTTTATTTGTAGTAGTTTGTTGCGTTTTGAATGTTTGTTGATTTAGCCCTTTTAACATCAAGTCATAAAAAGTGTGAACCCTAAATTTGTATTAAAATCCAAATTATATATATAAACTTGAAGTGAAAGTCTATTAGTCATCAAACTTTTTGATTTGTAAAAGTTTAAATTATGCAATATTATTTGTAAAAAAAAAATTAAAAAATTAAAAAATTAACAAAACGAAGCTATAAAAAAAAATGATAAAAGTTGACTGTAGGTTAAATTTAAATATTCTCATTTTCCTTTCGTAAATAATAATAATAATAATAATAATAAAATAAATAGCAATTTATACAGTATAACGATAAGTAATTAGTGATACAAATAAAATTGAAATTTTGCTTTTATCGTAATTTTAATTGTTATTCTATATAAGGAGAGAAAATTTAACATTTAACTTCGTTTACGCTTCTATTTATAGAGCACGACTTCAGCAATATAAAATTAAAGCTCCTCAATAAATGAACATATATTTTGTTGATTTTATCACTACAAAGAATCTCTTTTTTTTTGTAAACTTATCTTTCAATTCGATTAATTAATGGAATTTTATAAAAATTTTCATATAACTCCTTGAAAATCTATAGAATAAGTAAGAAATATACAAACAATATTTGGACTCGAATCGTCCCAATCCATTATTGCTAGGAAAATCAGGTTTTTGGGAATTTTTTAACAAATTGAGATATTTATTTGCATTTGATGTTAATGTAAATTTTAGTCAAAAATTTCTCAGGTATTTTTGACTAATATTCAATTTTTATTATAACCTGGCGAATTCATTAAAAAAACTTTCCCTCATCTATTTCTGTTATTTTTTTATTTTAAAAAAAAAAAGTTTTCAAGAAAATTGATTGGTTTAACAGATACGTCCAAAACTGTACAAGATTTCCCAATACTTACTTTACTTTTTCATGGGATCCAAAGTGCTCCGGATAAATTCCAACATAAAAATTCAATTCACCGTGAATCTGTTGTTAATGAATCACGCATCCATTATCGACCTTATTATAGCAAGATTTTCAATTGAAATTATTCAATGTTTTTACGCAAAATTTATGCAAGCAATATTACACAATTCATTGTTAAATTAATTAAATAAACGATTCCTCGAATTTATTTTCAACAAAAGAATCGGTTTTTTTTTTTTTTCAAAAAAAAAAAAATAAATAAAAAAAAAAAAAAATATGTCAACTGCGATTGATGACGACGTTTATCATAGATGGTTAGAAAGGGCGGTATCGGAAAATTATATCAAATATTATGATTATTCCGGATTCACAAATAGGGAAGAAATAAGCAGCGGATCCTTTGGGAACGTTGCTCGCGTGAATTGGAAGGATTCCGATACCGTTATGGCTGTAAAGTATTCGTATAACCTAACTATTAAGGAAATCGTCAATGAAGTAAATATGATTACGAATATGAGAGGTTTGCTATGAAAATCATGTATGGATCATATTATTTTATATCAGTGATGGGTTTTTGGTATTTTTTTTTTTTTTTGATTTTAAATATCAAAATTGTTGAAAATTGTCCAATTACCCAACATTGTTTAATATGTCTCGTAACCTGATTTTAACAATAGAAAACGATCCATATTACGAAATGCGTACTTTTCCAATTTACGAATTGTCAATTAACCTGTTGAAATGTTTGTACTATAATAGGTAAAAATGCAACGAGAAGTCGATTATCACGGAAATATCATAAAATTCTATGGCATATCAAAACTTGAAATCAATTCGGTCAACCAAACGAACAAGTATCTGTTGGTCATGGAGTATGCGGATGGAGGGTCAATACAATCTTATTTGAAAGAAAATTTTGATAAACTGGAATGGTGTGATAAATATCAATTGGCCTTTCAAATTGCGAGTGCTGTTGCATGTATGCATGACGAAGGAATCATTCATTGCGATTTGGTACCATAACCATTTATTTGAAATTTTTTTTTTTTTTTAAAAAAAAATTTATTGCTTTAATTAATAGTTTATTCCCCTATATAGCATGCGCAAAACGTGCTGGTGCATAAGAATGCAGTGAAACTAGCGGATTTTGGTTTATCACGAAAAACGACTGATGTACCAAATAATTCGACGGATGTGCTTGGTGTTGTTCCCTACATCGATCCGAAATATTTGAATAACATTAAAAATGAAAATCAGCATTATGTGTTAAATCCAAAGTCTGATGTATATAGCATTGGAGTTCTTTTTTGGCAGATTTCAAGTGGACATAGACCTTTTTACGTCAAAAATGAAGAATATGATATAAATTTAATTATGGATATTAAAAAGGGCCGACGAGAAACTATTGTCAAGGATACTCCTGTTAAATATAGTGACTTATATAGAGGTAAATGTTAGATACGTCGTTGTTTATATGTAATTGTTTTTTGTTAAGCTAATGGTTCTTCATTTATTAGCATGTTGGGATGACGATCCAAGTGAACGTCCTACCATGCAAGAAGTTGTTAAATCACTTAAATCAATAATTTACAAAGAAAATAATAATGAAGAAATTGAATCTATCGTTCAATCCGAAAATAAAATGGTATTACGTCCTCAATCAATTTCAATGCATAGCAATAATTCAGAGTTATTTATAAGTAGATTGATGAAAGATTACAATTTAAACAATGAATGTAATTCTCACATCTTGAGTCAAGCCGATCAATTATTTTCCGAAACATTTGACGCGTCAGATGATGATATGAACGTTCTAATTGATAAGTTGATCGGACTCTTGATTAAAACGCAAGATGAAGGAAACAATTTTAATGAGACAATGTATTTTATTAATCAATGTATTTACCTTTCCAATCAAAGTTCAAGTAGTATTTTTGAGTGGTTGGGACATCAAACGGAAACGAAATATGTCTTCCTCCTGGGATTTTTTTATTTTAATAGTATCAATTTTGAGAAAAATGATAATAAAGCATTTCAATTGTTTTCGAGAGCTTCAGAAGATAATTATCCCATCGCGCAGGTATATTTAAGTATATGCTATAAAGAAGGACTTGGAATTGAAATTTGCAATGAATTAGCGTTTGAGTGGATGCAAATGGCTGTAGAGAATGGAAATATTTGCGGACAGCTTAACCTTGGTATGTATTATGAAAACGGCGTAGGAATCGAAAAGGATTTGAATGAGGCTTTTTATTGGTATCAAATATCGGCCGATAACGGAAATTTGAGCGGATTATATAATTTGGGCTTATGTCATGAATTTGGAAAAGGGGTGGAAAAGAATGAAACCAAGGCTTTTGAAATATACATAAAATCATCCGAAAAGGGAAGCATCAATGGGAAATTTAAGCTTGGGATTTGTTATTATTTTGAAATCGGAACTAACGTTAATAAAGAAGCCGCCTTTAAGATATGTGAAGAGTTAGCCGAACAAGGTTATGATAACGCTCAGGTTTTTTTGGGTTGCTTATATGATAACGGTGAAGGTGTCAAGAAGGATTTAAACAAATCCATTTATTGGTATAATAAAGCGGCAGAGAATAAAAATGAAATCGCACAATATAATCTTGGTCATTGTTATAGGTTAGGAATAGGTATTGAAAAAAATGAAACCAAAGCCTTTGAATATTATAAATTATCTGCCGAAAATGAGTTTGTCGATGCACAATTTGAACTTGGATATTGTTATGAGAATGGGATTGGAACTGAAGTAAATAAAGCGGAAGCGTTTACTTTATATAAGATAGCAGCAGAGAAAGAATATAATATGGGTCAAAATAATCTTGGTTATCTATATGAAAAGGGTGAAGGCACCGTAAAGGATCTAGAAAAGGCCATCTACTGGTATAAGAAAGCGGCAAAAAATGGAAATGTGTTTGCGCAATGTAATTTAGGTAATTGTTATATCTTGGGGATAGGCATCAAAAAGAACGAAATAAAGGCGTTCAAATATTATAAACGATCGGCCGAAAAAGAATGCGTGGTTGCGATATTTCAACTCGGTTATTGTTATTTTAAAGGAATTGGAACCGAAATCAATAAAGAAAAGGCGTTTAAATTATATCAAACGGCGGCCGAACAAGAATATGATGCAAGTCAAAACTGGCTTGGTTATTTATATGAAAATGGTGAAGGAACGGCAAAGGATTTAGAGAAGGCCATTTACTGGTATAATAAGGCGGCGGATAATGGAAATAAGATCGCTCAACGTAATTTGGGTAATTGTTACAAATTCGGAATAGGAGTTGAAAAAGATGAGATAAAAGCTTTTAAATATTATAAGAAATCTGCCGAAAAAGACTACACAGATGCACAATTTGAGCTTGGTCATTGTTATTTTAATGGGATAGGAACTGAAGTTAATAAAGTGGAAGCGTTTAAATTATATAGAATTGCGGCCGAAAAAGCTTATGGCATCGGTCAAAATTGGCTTGGTTATTTGTACGAAAAAGGTGAAGGAACAAAACAAAATCTAGAAAAGGCCATCTATTGGTATAATAAAGCAGCAGAAAATGGGAATGAATTTGCGTTATATAATTTAGGTAATTGCTATAAGCTTGGCATAGGCGTCGAAAAAGATGAAATAAAAGCTTTTAATTATTATAAGCAATCTGCCGAAAAGGAAAATGTAGATGCGCAATTTAAACTTGGAAATTGTTATGAGCATGGAATTGGAATTGAGATGAATAAGGCAAAAGCATTTGAATTATACAAAATAGCGGCTAAAAAAGAACATAGTAAAAGTCAAATCAACCTTGGTAATTTATATGAAAAAGGTGAAGGAATAGAACAAAACTTGGAAAAAGCTATTTACTGGTATAACAAAGCAGCAGAAAATGGGAATGAATTTGCACAGTGTAATTTGGGTGGTTGTTATAAATTTGGAATAGGGGTTGAAAAAGATGAGATCAAAGCTTTTGAATATTACGAACAATCAGCAAATAAGGGATATGCGGATGCACAATTCGAACTTGGATATTGTCATTATAATGGGATTGGAACTGAAATCAACAAGGAAGAAGCATTTAAATTGTATCTGATTGCAGCTGAAAAGGAGCATGATAAAAGTCAATTTAACCTTGGTTATTTATATGAAAAAGGTGAAGGGATCGAAAAGAATTTAGAAAAAGCAGTTTACTGGTATAATAAGGCAGCAAAAAATGGAAATGCGATTGCACAATGTAGTTTAGGTAATTGTTATAGGTATGGAATCGGTGTTAAGAAAGATGAAATAAAAGCTCTTAAATGTTACAGACAATCAGCTAAAAAGGAATATGTGGTTGCCCAATTTCAACTTGGATATTTCTACTTTAACGGAATTGGAACTCGAATTAATAAAGCGAAGGCATTTGAATTGTATAAAATAGCGGCCGAAAAAGAATATAATATAAGTCAAAATTGGCTTGGTTATTTATATGAAAAGGGCGAAGGAACAGAAAAGGATTTAGATAAATCTATTTACTGGTATAAAAAAGCAGCAGAAAATGGAAATGAATTTGCACAATGTAATTTGGGTAATTGTTATAAATTTGGAATAGGTGTTGAAAGAGATGAAATAAAAGCTTTTAAGTATTATAAACAATCGTCTGAAAAAGAATATGTAGTTGCACAATTTCAACTCGGGTATTGTTATTACAATGGAATTGGTACTGAAATCAACAAGGAAGCAGCCTTTAAATTGTATCAGATAGCAGCTGAAAAAGGATATACTACGGGTCAAAATTGGCTTAGTTATTTATATGAAAAAGGTGAAGGAACCGAAAAGGATATAGAAAAGGCTAATTACTGGTATAATAAAGCCGCGGAAAATGAAAATGAATTCGCGCAATATAATTTAGGTAATTGCTATAAATTTGGAATAGGAGTCGAAAAAGATGAAATGAAAGCTTTTAAATATTACAAACAGTCTGCCGACAAGGAGTTTGTAGATGCGCAATTTGAACTTGGATATTGTTATGAGAATGGAATTGGTACTGACATCAACAAAGATGAAGCATTTAAATTATACAGTATAGCAGCTAAAAAGGAACATAGCAAAAGTCAAATTAATCTTGGTTATTTATATGAAAAAGGCGAAGGAGTAGAAAAGGATTTAGAAAAATCTATTTACTGGTATAATAAAGCAGCAGAAAACGGAAATGAAATTGCACAATGTAATTTGGGTAATTGTTATGGACTTGGAATAGGTGTCGAAAAGGATGAAATAAAAGCCTTTGATTATTATAGGCATTCAGCTGAAAAGGAATATGTAGTTGCACAGTTTCAACTCGGATATTGCTATTACAATGGAATAGGAACTGAAATTAACAAAGAAGAAGCATTTAGATTATATAAAATCACAGCTGAAAAAGAACATAATACGGGTCAATATTGGCTCGGTTATTTATATGAAAAAGGCGAAGGAGTAGAAAAGGATTTAGAAAAAGCCAATTACTGGTATAATAAAGCAGCAGAAAATGAAAATGAAGTTGTACAGGGTAATTTTAAATCTTTAAAACGTAATAGCTTCGTCAATATTAAATTCACTTCGGAAAAAATAAAAACCAGTTCGTTCTTGAAAGGACTTCATCAAATCCAACAATATTCATGGATTTCGAGTGTATGGAAGAGTTGAAGTCATGTGATTTACTTGTACGATGCGTTTTTTTTTTTTAATTATTATTTTTTATTTATTTATATTATTTATTTTTTACTATTTTTATTTTAATAAGTTTGGTAATGATTATATTTACGCATTTATTGTTATCTTCAATAATTTTTGTATAAATTTTTGTTCGGTCGAGATAGAATTCATTAAATAAAAATACTTACTTTATAGAGTTAAACCTTTAAAAAATTTGGGAAAAGTTGAAGTCGAAAATAAAATCCATTATTAATTAGGAAAAGGAAGTTTGTATTTATGATATTTGAATTTATAAAATTCATGTATAGACGGAAAATATATGAT
The DNA here is from genome assembly GCA_910592005.1 of Funneliformis mosseae. Lineage (NCBI taxonomy): Eukaryota > Fungi > Glomeromycota > Glomeromycetes > Glomerales > Glomeraceae > Funneliformis > Funneliformis mosseae. The sequence continues at coordinate 46,230 of CAJVPP010000041.1, read as the reverse complement.
TTGTGGAATTTTTTTTAATTATAAAAGGAAAAAAAGATCTTGCATTTTTATTAAGAATGACTAATTAATAATAGATAAAGCAAAAAAAAAAAATAATACGATAGTAGCAATTAATAACGGAGCTAAGAAAGAAGCAGTCAATGTCTTTTAAGATTATAAAGGACATTCGATCTAAATTCGTTTTTTATGGATATTGCGAATTAGATCTGATGGGATGCTTTTATTGATTTTGTTGAATTTTTTTCTCTCTTTACTTTATATAAAGTTATAAATGATTAGCTTATTGTTACATCTGCTGCTGATGTGGCGATGTAACTAACGTGGCGCATTTAAATTTCAATTTACATTACGTGTAAAATTTTATTTATTTATAAGAAAATATATGTAAGAGTATGTATATATATATATATAGAATTTGATCCAATTGAAAAGGAATGATTAAAAAAAATAATTTATGAATTTACACGATTCTAATTCTACTTGGAGAATCCAAAATTTTAAATAAACCAAATTAGGATATGTCTAAAGAACAATGAGACATTTGATGCAGCGCCTGCGAAAAAAGCCATCAGGATGCTCCAAAAATATTGTAGAAAAGATACGGGAAATCAAAATTTAAATGATGATAAAAGAAATGAAAAAAAAGGAAAAAGTGAATATAAATGAAACTTATGGTATAGTATTGGTAAGAGTAAATTTTTACAATCGGTATGTAGTTTGTAAGATACTTAAAATATATATACCTATATACATATTTTATAAATTCAATAAAAAGAAGTGGGATTTACAGTATATTTATGATGTGTAAAAGACAGGAAAGAAAAAGGAAAGAAAAAGGGGGAAAAAAAAAAAAAAAGAGGAAAAAGAAAAGACGTGAATATACTGTAAACAGTAAGTAGTTATATATATATAACTTTGAATCGAAAATAAAAGGTTGTATACAGAAATAAGCACACCATTCTGTCAAAAGTAAAGATAATTGTCATAAACTTTCATATTACATCCTACATCCCAATTTTGAGGCAAACGGATCCAAACGGATGATTTGGCAGGAGGTATCCCATTCTTTCGAGAGCTGAATAAAATTTTGATTCAATTGGCGTTTCCAACTAATGATTTCGACATTCCAACCACGTTCCAAAGCGTTTTTTATACATTTGTAAAAGCCTCCTTCGTTATATTCAGCATCATTTCCGTCGCCAGTAGCGAGGACTAAAGTAGATGGCGATTGGACGTCTAGCAAAGTATTACAGATTTGAAGTTGGATAATCTCGTCGACACATTGCTCTCTTTGATTAATGCGTTGTAAAGCTGCACATTCGTAACCGGCATTTTCCGCTTGTGTAAGTGGTTGAAACAATGGTTTGGAAGCTGCTAAAAATTTGCGTTTGACATTCCTTCCCTTTTCTATAATTTTGAAAAGTTCAATATAATCTAACATGGGCATCTTTTTACCCTTTTGCCTGCGTTTTCCCAATTTAGATTGACAAATTGCTTTGAATCCAGCTAGAATATTGGAATTATCAATGAAAACGTAAATAGAGTTATCAAATGTCTGAGTATAAATAAAATCGTTTGAAAGGGAGGTCCCAGAAAAGCCGATATTATTGAAAGGAGAATTGATCGCAAACAAATTTGCTGTATTATTTGCTGTATTATCACTTGATGAAGGAATATCGTAAAAACCAAACTTTTTAAGATCCTCAGTGAGCTATGAAGAAAAAAAAAAAAAAATAGCAAGAATTTAGCATTTTCGCGTCATTGACACGTTGTGATTATCGGAAAGAAAAAAAAAAAAAATTTAATGTCTCACCTCTCTAACAGGCGCCTCAGGTTTTTTAACGATTTGCTTCGTTGATGTCGCTTCCTCACAAATTGTGGCAATACTTTCAAGTTCCTTCTTTGATGATGGTGGTGGTGGCACTTCCTGTTCAGGGGTCGCTAACTCCCCATAACAATAATCGGAATCATATTCCGAATCGTGATCAGTATAATTTTCGGAATCGAATTCAAAGGCAGAATCATTATCGGAATAATATTGATTATATTCGAAAGGGAATGCTTGTGGAGGTTGTGATGCTTTTAATGAATATTCTTTGATATATGCAGTTATTGTTTCTAATGATTGAATAAAAGCATCTGGTGATTGAGTAGAAAAAGCTGGTAGAACCGGAACACTTTTTGATGAATGTTTCATATTTATTTGCTTTACCTCTACTATACAGTATATATATTTCTATATATATTTATATTTCAACCTTAACAAAAAAAACAATTTAACGATTTCACAAACTAATAACTAAATAGTAAATAACTCTCTCGATATACCGAAGTCCGTTAACTAATATTTATATTTGTTATTCGGTATATCAATGATTTTATTTTGTTATTTTTGTTATGATAATGCGAAAAAATGAGACGTGTATTTTTTTTTTTTTTAAAAAAAAAAAATGACTTCGGTATATCGAGAGTATAGAGGGTTGTTTTAAGTGAACGAGCGGAGTTTGGTCAACATTCCTTTTAACTAACATATACTGTGCGACGACAAACGAAATGGGCATGGTTTCAAGTTTAAATTTTCTAATTGGCGTAAACATATGACCTTATTGCCGCCAAAAGAAAGTACTCATATTAAACAAATCGATCTATATTCGGTAAAGAACTACAACTAGGAAATCAAACCTTTACAAAAAAGGTAATACTTTGTAATATGGAAACTGATATGATTTCAGCCAATCAATTGAATAAAGTATTTATAATACATTTATTATACAAATTTATATCATATACATTCCTAAACATGATTAAAAATTCAAAGAATCTGATCTTTAACCATTTCTCTTTTGCTCGTGTTCATTTCCATGAACTTTTCACTTCTCATTGGGAAAATCTTTGAAAAATGCGTTAAACTATTTTTGAATTTCTCTTAAATATCATTTAGTATTGTTATATAAATAGCCTTTACTAGTTTCAGAATGAATGAATCAAAATAAAATGTCTTTTTATAGGTCCATTTAGATTAACCCTAACCAATTATATTTTATATTTTATATATCAAAAAGTTTAATAAATATAATACATTAACATTTCTGTATCCTTAGTTAACGCTCAACGCCTTAACCTTATAACATTATTTTCCCTGTCAAAATTTATTATGACGATTATTTGACGTGTAAAAGTTTCGCCTGCATTAGGTAACTCCTATAGAAATAGCTCGGATTTTTTATCGTTGATAATCTGATCAGAAAATCAAAAATGAAAAAACTTCTAATCAATAACTATAACGTCATCATCCTTGCTTCCTTGACTATTAGTGGTGCTATTAGTAGAACTAGTAGTATCGCTATCATCAACTAAATCCTCGTCATCATCGCCATCAATCACCCATTCGATAATACCTCCCTCCTTTCTCCTCCTCCTCTTCCCTCCACCTTTATTATCTCTTACCCATTTTTCCACCATGCTAAGGAATACCCATCCTTCACTCGTTTTCTTGTTGGCGAAGATTTCTATACTTCTTGGGTAAAGCATTTCATCGGTTGTAATCACTATTGCTTTACATCTTGCTCGACTTATCGCTACATTCCATCTATTTCTATCAAATAAGAATTCGGATTCTTTTGATATTTCATTTAAATCCAAGAATCCAAAACATGATATGACGATATCCGCTTCTTGCCCTTGCATCTTTTCTACGGTATTGATTTGTAAACTGATATCTTGATTATTCATATAGCTAACCAAGCGTGATTGAATCGCAAATCGTTGCCTATGATGTGGGGTGACTATAAATAATGATGCTTTGGTCTTCGCTCGCGATTCTTTTGCAGATTCGAAGTATGCCGAGGCTATTTTTGCCACAACATCTGCTTCATTTTGCAAAAATTGACTTGATACGAGACTAGAACCTATTTTGATATTACCGGCCATGGAAAGCTTTACTAACGTAATTGCTGAATCCGGTGATAAAATTCTTTGTATTAGCGGATCCTTGATATGCGATAATTTTGGGTCTTCAAAAATGAGTTTTTGATTTGGATGTTTTGAAATATAGTCATCGCCATAAATCTTTTGGAAGAAACAATTCAATTCTTTATTCTGAGCAACAAAAAAGGAATTAAAATATTAATGAATCGAGCATAATAAATCTGTCTAATAAAAATATATGTATACACGAACCATTCTCCAATTATCTCTGAGTTGAATTGTAAGAGGCCCAAAATCATGCTTTTGTCCCTTTTTCAAAAAGAAATCTTCCTCATGAAAAACGGAACCATCTTCCCTACGCATCAAACATTGTTGAACCGATCCAAATATAAGGGGGTGATCGGGCGGAAATACAGGATAAGTATTTTGAATAATAGGACCAAGTTGCTATATATCAATTAAGAACGATCAGAAGTTGCTAGAAAGAAATTTCGACAACAAAATGTTTTCACGTGCATTTTACCATATGATCCCCGGCAACAACCAATCTTCCAGATTTAGGGTTCAAACATTCAATTGCAAGGCTAGCATCTGAAACCAATAACTAGTAAATAAAATAAATAAAATTATGCACGGAGATTAAATGATAATTTATGCAGCAAATTTTTTTTCACTTGCCTGAGAACCTTCATCAATTATCATAATATCACATCCAGCCCAACCGGATCCCGATTCCCTCCTTACTTTATACCAATCCCAAACTGTACCGCCGATCACGACGGGTTTTCCAATCATTCCAATCTTATTCCCTGCGAGTTTTTTCGGTAAGGTTTCTGCTTTACATTCTTCCAAACTGTTATTCAAGGGTGTCTTTTTCAGGTCCTTGACTAAGCGAATGATTTTAAAATCATCTGTCTTATGGCGTTGTATTTGTACGCTTGAAATCCTGTCCAACAAGTTATCGATAGCAGCCCTCGTAAAAGCTGTTACGCCGATTATGTAATTCGCGTTGGCACTGGTTGGCTTAGGCTTAACAGTACTCAAGTACCAAGTGATAAACAATGCCAGAAAATGTGTTTTTCCGGAACCCTAATAAATGAAGGTTTATTAAAAATTTTTGAAAATGAAAAATGAAAAAAAAAAAAAATACAAAAGACGAATGCTGATAATTACGGGTGGCCCCCACACGATTTGAAGTCTCTTCTCTAATAATTCTGCCGAGATCTCTTTTTGAGACGGAGACATCGAAAAGGCGTCTCGTAGCTTCAAAGCTGTAGCTTTGATTTCCTTAAATTGCTCCACTTCCTCGGTTAGAGAACGAGAACCCCACGCGTTTGGATCTTTCAAGAGATCCTATATTCAATTTAATCAAGACAATTAATGAAAGCAAATAAATCATAGGAAATTGTTTTTCATAACATTTAAAAAAACTTTAATTTAAAGAATAAGATACCAACCAAAAATACTGATTTATCGTCGTTCCTTTCATCAATTTCAGTCAACATCGACAACACCTTATCAAGATTAAAATCGAGGTAACGTTTATATAGACGATATACATTATTCGAATCGCCGGTTAACCTCTTTTTAAAGACTCCTTTCAACCAAATCTCTCGTTTTTGGGGATCACTATTGTTAATATCATAAAGACATACGACCGACAAGGGATATCCAAAAAATTTGTTTCGGTATTTCATATCCGGAAATCGGATAGCTTCCAAAACCCCCTATTTTGAAAAGACGATGAATATTATTGAAATTTCACAATAAATGCGTATAAGCCAATATATTACCTCCGGATTATCCTCGACAAGAATGAATTCCTTAAGCGCATTATATTCCAAGATGTTGCCTTCTCTTCCACGACTTAAAAGATTAAACTTTGCAATCCATTCTTGGCCATCCTTTTTAGTAAATTTTTCAAATTGAAGTCGAATTCCATACACGGCTTCACCTTGCAGAAAGTCTTTTATTCTAGCAGATCTGATCCTGGCACAATCAGTCACAGCTTCAAATTGTTTAAAAAAATGGATCTTTCCCAAAAAATGATGCTTAAAAGCTTTGATTTCGGTAAAGGTAAAAACTTGTGGCGTAAATAATAATTTAGAAGAAATATCTTCGGTTGATTCCTTAAGCAGCTCATAATAAGCCTTTATTACTGCACATCCAAAATCAACTCTTAATAACTGGGCTTCATTTGTTCGTGATATCGGGCTTCTTGCCGCAACCCATAAAGCATAAATATCTTCTAAATCAATATCCTCAATATGTTGTTCTAAGGAATTCAATAATTCCTGATCATGTAATTTTGGCTTGACCAGTTGTTGCCAAATATCAACGAAGCGATAAAACCCGGGCACGTGAATTGCAACATTCTCCCTTATCGCTTGTTCCAAAATGATCAACCTAGGAAATTCTCGCCATTCATCTGGAAGTTCTGTGACATCACCACCATCCATGTTTCCAGACCCTAATAACAACGATGAATCCTCAAATAAATTAAACAAACATCTTGTAGCTGTATGTTGCACGGCACTTGAAATCGTATCAGGGTCCATAGATATGATCTCTAGCAAAGCATCTTGAATGGTCCGCTTTTCTTGTTCGGCATAAACAAAGACACAGGCTCTTGATTTAACCCTCGATAGATATTCAAAAGACTTTTCCAATATAGTTACAAACTTATCCATCAGACTTATAAAGGTTAAAGTAGACTCATCATTCTTTGGAATTGCTTCGGCGCGTCTGAAATTCTGTAAAATTCTTCCGTCACTAGTATAAAGGCATAAACCCCATCCAAAGGGACGCGATAAGAAAGGGTCCGTGGACATTGAAATTAACAGATTATGATCGGTTTTTTGAGGAAAATTTGCCGATGCAACCCCAATGAACTTTGTAATATTTTAAGAAAAAGGATTAGTAAAGAAAAAATGATTTATGATTACCTGAACATAAAAGCTTTCATACCTGAGCCTGCTTGGTTTCCAAGGCTTTCAAATATGGTGAACTATTTAATCTACTATCATATTTAACGATCTGTTTAATTCGTGTATCTACAACTTTTTGAGTTTCCTTGGACTTTTTGTCATCAATATTTAAATTGTCAAAATAATCAGCCAAGTCCTCAATATCAACATCATCGTCATGTATACTCGATGATGATGAACCATTTGTAGCATCCATTTCATCTCCTCCCGATTTCCAATCTTGTATAAAATTTTTCAAGTCTTCGGCTTTCTCAATTGACAAATAAGGAATCATTGCAATAGAACCTTCAGCGTCTTTTCTACAAACATTTACAAATTCGCAAGTTGTGCATCTCGCATTGTAATGCCAAGGTACTTTTTGTGCTGTGATAATTCGCGGCAATTCATCATGAAAGAACCTTTCTATCTTTGGAAGTAGAAAGTCCATACGAAATGTTTGTAATTGGAAGGGACCTTGCGTGGATGGAAGATAGATTCCACCTGTACGTGAAATAGAAAGACCACGAATCTTTTTAATCACAAATTCAAGAAGATATGCATACGAAGCCACTTGAAACTGAAATAAATTTATGAAGTTATAATTAGAATTTGGGGGATGAGTTAGATTTTTTTTTTTTTATTTTCATACCTGATGAGGAACGCGTGCACTTTTTGAGGCTTTTGCATCGTAAACCATCAATTTTTTCTCGCCATCTTCTTCTTTAACTTCAATGAAATCTGGTATAAAAGCTTTTAATTTCACAATGTCTTTTATACCCATTTCATCATAAAATCCTTTAGGTACGTCAAACTTCATTTGATACAACATTTGACCGACTTTAACATTTCTCAAGACATCTTTTGCATCAGCCGGTGACATATGCTGGCAATCGATGACCTCATACAGTTCATTTAATTTCCGTTTAATCTCGGATTCAAATTCCATTCCACGATGCCTTAACGCATCACGTAATGTAGAATCATCCATTTTAGGAGTATATTTTTTGTTGCCTTGAGCTGATTTCTGTCTTATATAATCTTTATCCCACATAAGCCGTAATAATTTGTCGCAATTATATTGATAATACTTTGATAAATCGGATATTGCCATTGAAGTGGTTATTTCTTGAGAGGCTGGAGAAGCCTTACTAGACTTTTTTGTCTTTTTTGTCTAAAAAGTAACAATTATCATTTATTAAAATTATCATCAACTTTAACTTAATACAAGTATAATTAGAAATATTCCAACCTGAGACATTTTTTTACAGACTTCGTTGATGTTAACAAAAAGGTTGATATATCAGATTTGATGTTTTTTATTGTTTAAAAAAAATAAATAAATAAATCGGTCATCATAAATTTATGCCCGCCCATTTTTTCCATTTCCATATTTGTAATACGTCCATTTTTCCGATGATCACAAGGTCAGATCACATGGCTTAGGTAATTTTCGATATCCTTTTTGGTAAGATCGAATAGCTGCGGTAACACAACCCCTGGATTATTTAAAAAAAAGGGTTTTTTGATCAGCAAATTCTCCTTTTGAAAATAATAATTTTTCAAATATGTCCCGGTCTATTTTTAAGCGAAATATAAGCTGTATTTATCAAAGACGCATGATGCAATCAATGACTTGGAGAAACGTTCTTAATAAACAACAGCATAATCAAAATTTTGCTTCCGCAGCAAATTTAAAAGGTGAACGTTCAAAATTCGTTGATGAGCAACCAACAATTCAAACTAGGTAAGTTCTTCCATCATTAGCTCAATGGTGATAATAATGTGATATTGACAAATTTTAATTTAAAGTACGCCGCCACCTACACCGCCTACACCACCTAATCCTGTACCATCAGATATTCTCGGAGCCTCTTTACCATTTGTGAATCAATATGGATGGACGATTGATACATTAGCACAAGGAGCGAAAGCATTAGGATACCCGTACGTTAGTCATGGATTATTTCCTAGAGGTGGAGCGGAGTTGATCGACTATTTTTTGGATGATTGTAGAAGAAAAATGACACATAAAATTTTCGACAAGATGGATGGGTAAGTTAATTAACATTCTCAAAGGAGTAAGATGAATGCTATTAATTTAAACCATACGAATTTTTTTAGATTAAAGGTTCATCAAAAGATACGATTTGCGTGTGTAACTCGACTAAATCTTACAAAACCATACATAAAAAGATGGCCAGAGGTATTCTAATTAGAAATCACTTTTGAATTATATTAAAGAAATTCATTTCTCATGATTTTTTCATGTATATATATTACGATAACAAGGCACTTGCGATCATGGCACAACCAAATAATGTTTTAATGTCGGTTGAACATTTAGCGAGGTTAGTTGACGATATGTGGTATCTGGCGGGGGATAAAAGTGTTGACGTAAGCAATTATTTTGTCATCTTGATTTAATTATACTGTACTTTATTTTTTAATAAAGACCATTTACCGTCTTTAGATGAATTGGTATTCTAAACGAGGGATCCTTGCTGCTATTTATTCATCTACAGGTAAATTCTCATTGTCGTGTAAAAATCCTCCCCAAAATATATCTTTTATTGATGTTAAATGATTTATTCTTATGGTAGAATTGTATATGGTACAAGATACATCACCGGAATTCATAGGAACATTTCAGTTTTTAGATCGAAGACTGAAGGATAGTGCTACATTTGGACGAATAGTTGGAGACGTTAATAATTATGTTGATGTTGCTATTAGATCTGCTATTGGAATTCTATCCTCGGTAAGTCTTACGCAATTTTGGTTTGATAGACAACTTGATTTTAGCTAATCGATTACTATTTTTGTAGAAAGGGATAGGAAAATTTTAGATATATAAAGAAATTTTTAGAAATTTTATTTCACTTGAAAAAGTAAATAAATACCAAACAAACAAACAAAATTGTATTAATAGGTTTTAATAACTTCAAAATGAATCATTCTAATAAATTAATTATCGATTCTCTTTTGCTAAATAATTTCCGTCTTGTCTATAGAAAAACATATTTATCCTTTATAATATTTTTTGTTTTGATCATCATGATAGCGACACGTTCTCACTACATGCCATTTAGCAGGTAAAATGGTTATTATAAAAATGAGTTTGAAAAAAAAATGAATCAACACCAGCACCGAAAAGCCAACTTTTTTTTTTTTAAAAAAAAAAAAAAAAATTAAACATTTCAATTAAAAATGGATTATCGTTTGATTTTACGAATAATTTCCTTGAATCTGTTATTTTCCTTATTTAATAAATTCGTGAACGCATCATATCTTGTTACATCCCCGATACTTATTGATAATAAGATATATGCAGTAGGAGAAATTTTAGAAAAAAGATTTCTTAGCATTGATGTATCAACACTCTCGAAAGATACAAGTACGCTCGAATACGAACCTTTAAGCAAGTTGGAAATAAATAGTATATTAAATCCAAGAAGCGCAGGATGGAAGGATTTTATCGTCATTTATGGAATCAAAGATTTTTTACAAATGATACCGTATATGCTGAAATATAATATAACGAGTCATGAATTGACTTCTGATGCGAACGTGGGTCCAAAATATGATGTCTTTATAGAAGAACCATTCATTGGACCTGATGATAAAGGGAACATTTATTTATTTGATGGAATTGATAGTTTTAATATCTTTAATATGGAAACATATAATTGGTATATAATGAAAACCAAGTTTGATGAAATCTTTCCGAAAAACACCCTTTTAATTTATAAAAGATATACGGCTACAATTTTACCTAATGGTGTGATCGTATTTCTTGGAGGTTTATTAACATATAAACCTGTTTCCATGAATAAAATTATTCTTTATGATACGGAGGAAGGAAAATGGTCGACGTTAAAAGCCGTTGGTGACTTTGTTGGATCACGAGAATTACATTCGGCATGCTTAACTTCCGATGGACGCATAATTGTTTATGGCGGAAAACTTGAATTTCAACAGGTTGAACCAGATTTAGCCGTGTTGGATACTTCCGTTACTCCTTATAAATGGACTATTCCTCAAATTATAAATCCAATTGGTCAAATAATTCAACATACAACAGTCATGGTCAATAATACGTTCATGGTTTTATACTTTGGTAAATAAAAAAAAAAAAATTTGATTTTAAAAAACAATTAAAAATAAAAATTAACAATTTTTTTTTAAAAAAAAAAAAAAATCAAATCTTAGGTTATAATATAACTATTACGGGAACATCAACATTTAATCAAAAAGCATTCATGTTAGATACAAGTAATTTATCACAATATACATGGTATAATATGGAACTCGTAAAGAAAGGTAAAAAAAAAAAGATCTCGTGATTTGTAAATAATAATCTTCCTTTATCTAATTAAATTCTTCGAATCAATAGATGATATGAAAGGCAAAGTAAAGTTAACCACGATATGGATTATATTTATTGTTGTCGCGAGTTTAGTGATATCGACCTTATTTGGATATTTGATATTTAAATGTTATAAAATGAGAAATAAAAATTAAAATACAACAATTCAGAATTAAAGGTGTTAAAAAAAATTCACAAATTAAAGGGAAATAAAGTTTTTTTTTTTTCATCCTGAGAAAACATTTTTTAATAGATTTGATCTCGTCAAACATTCCTTAACCTTTTTATGGCGTTTTTTTTTTAAATCTAATATATAAACCCGGCGAGTAAACCAGCATGGCTTATATCCATCTTTATTACAATTGTTTAAAAAAATTTCTAATATTTCTTAACGTCCCAAAAATAAAATTAGAACTTGTTGAAGAATTATTATAAATTCATTTTGCAAAATTCAAAATTCAGAAACTAGCTTAGAGCAGGTGTAGCAATCGACTTAACATACAGCAGAGGAGGTAAATAATAATTGAATATTATAAACATTTATATCATTTATCAATCACTTTTTATTTTTACCATATTGTTCTATTTTTTGCTTTTTTTTACTTCAATTTATACAAGTCTAATAAGCGTTATTATTTTTCAAATACTGTAATATAAATTTGCTTATAACATTTTCTAATGAAATAAATTAAATGGAACCTTTGTCAATAAAATGGGTCGTAAAAAATCAATTTTACTTTTGCCAAAGTCAGATTTTTAGCAGTTCATTGTTGGTTTTAAAGGAAATGATCGACATTCCACACTAAAATAGCTCCGATTTGTGCACGCCTCGATGACAAAAAAAAAAAAAAAAACCCGACACAGTATATTAGAAATTTATGAATAGGATTTAATTTTCGATCTACAGAAAATGAAAAGGCATATGCTTATAATATTGATTTGGAAGTTCATCTATAAATAACTTACAATATAAATTAAGTGAGGTTTTAAAGCTGGATATTGAGTTCATAAGCGTATTGAAAAAATTGAATATGTTAAAAAATTTATTAAATGAATTATAATGTCAAATTATTAATTATTTTGGATTAAAAACATCTCTACTACCGCTTTTGTTGCTTTTGTCAAACCCAAACCCCTAAAATTAAGGGAGCTGATTTTACATACACAAAATACATTTTTATATTCGAAAATTTCTACCAAATCGACATTATCCACTTTTCAACACGATAATTTTCACCTTTTCCAATCATGGATTCCAACACTTTTGCAAATAGTTATCCTTGTTTCTTTCCTGACATGCCATCAATTGATAATGATCGTTTCTTTGGTTTAATGGTTTGGTGGGTTTACCAGTAGCCAAATAATTCATTAAAGTCGATGCTTGTGTACAGGAGGCTCCACCTCACCTTCAGGAATTCTTCCAACACAGGTTCATAGTCTCCATCACTGGCTACAAGAACCAATATGCCACGATTTCTAGGTTCAAGGAGAACTGCTGTTGTTATCGCTATTTCTTTCAGATAATTAGAAGATTTGTCCGCAAGAATTTTCGCTGTTCCAAACCCTAAACCTAAACTTTGAAGCTCTTCTCTGCTTGTCTTGAGAAAACGCATGTCCATTAACCAAAGCATTATCTATTTCTTTAGATTAATTCTAGTTCTTTCAAAATTAGGAGTTGTTGTAAAAGTTGAAGATTTTACTACATTTGTTTTTATTTTCAATTCTGTATTTTACACGAGTAGTGGAGGCGGTTTCTGAAATGGGAAAAAAAAAATAAAGTACCGTGTGATTAGGGTGCTCCCATCGTCATGTTGGTCTACATTCCTACAATTATGATTGGTCATCCTCACACCACATGATCAATATTACGGTTATAAACTTATACGTTCTAACAAATAAAAGTTTCACGCCTAACCCTAACCTAAGCCTAAGCCTAACCTTACCGGATTTACTAATTTACTTCTACACTACGATGGACTGTTATAATTGATATTAGTTAGGATTAGGGTTAAGTTTAGGGTTAGGGTTATATACTGTGAAACGGGTAAATATGACACAGCTTATGTGGCGTAAAAGATCGACTAATTTGACATAAATGATATATATGATATGTCAGACATATGTGACATAACTGACATATTAAACATAGTTGACATATTAGACATAACTGACATATTAGACATAGTTGATATAGTAGACATGTTAGTTATATCTTTCTATATAATTTATTTATATAAATAGATAGCTTTTTAGTTCATGTAAAAAGACAGACAGATAGGAATTTGACAAGTTAGTTTTCAGTAGTTTTAGAGACAACTGGCCTATCGCATTACATTTTAGTCTTAGTATTTCATTACTCTTCTTTCTTATTTTATTTTCTTATTTTCTTTTTTTACTCGTGAATAAACACACTATTTTACAAATATAAATCACTGGCAACCTGTTGAATCACTACTCGTCGTAATAGTATAAATACTTTTGACAATCAGTCTAGAATAAAACTTGTGAATCGTTGAAAGATTACTGCTCAATTAAAAAGAATAAACTGCTTGAACACCTCATCTAACAGTCATAGTTTGCAATAATTACACATTAACAATACTGTATAAGATGATTTATCATCAGTATGATACTGGTGTTATTTCAATTTTAAGAAACAGAATTTTTCATAGGTTAGGATTATTTATCATGCTATGGGATATTATAAATAAGTATAATTATTATATTAACCAAATGTAAAGTGAGGAGTAAGTAAATTTAACTCTATATAACCCTAATCAAAATTCTTAAATCCTAAATCCTAATCCTAATCTGACCCTATGCAACTTCTATATTATATAAAAAAAATCTAATATGAAACTTTATCTTATATAAATTTTTTTAAAAAAAATAATAAAAAGAAATTTTGATAATTTAAAAAAAAAAACAATTTTAAATGAAAAAATATGTTTAATAATAAAAGTATAATTTAATAAATCAGTTAATTAATAATATACTCCTATAGAATACAATTTAACAAAAGTATACTTGATATATGTAAAAAAAACTAATAAATAAAAAATAAAAAATAATAGTAACTAATTAAAATGATGAAAGTATATTAGTAAACTTAACCTTCTATATAATGTTTATAATGCTTCGAACGGTTCAGTTCAGTCCAGATTATAGGCCAATCCAAAACTGAACTAAAATTTTCAGTTCAGTTCAGTTCAGATTAAAAATCTTAAAATTGCCAATCTGAAACTGAACTGAACCGTAAATCGGTAAAAATCTGAACTGAACTGAAAATTTCAGATTAATCCAAAATTTCAGATCATTTGGAATGATAACTTCAATCATTCAAATGAACGATTTTTGGAACGATAATTTGATCATTCCAATTGAATAATTTTCTTATCATTCGTTTAGAACGATAATTTCATCATTCCAATTAAACGATTTTCTTATCATTTGTTTGGAATGATAATTTTATCGTTCTAATTAAACGATTTTCTTATCGTTTGTTTAGAACAATAATTTCATCATTCTAATCAAATGATTTTCTTATCATTTATTTGGAACGATTTTCTTATCGTTTATTTGGAACGATTTTCTTATCGTTTATTTGAAATGATAATTTTATCATTCCAATCGAACGATTTTTTATCATTTATTTGGAACGATAATTTCATTGTTCTAATCAAACAATTTTTTTATCATTTATTTAGAACAATAATTTCATCATTTCAATCGAACAATTCTTTTATCGTTTGTTTGGAACGATAAATTTAATTGTTCTAAACGATCTAAAATTTCAGATTAATCTGAAATTTTCAGTAATCTGAAACTGAACCGAAGTTGATCTGAACTGAAAATTTTCAGATTAATCTGAACTGTTCAGAGCTTTAAATATTTATAATCTAGATTTTTTTGATTTATAATAAATTGTTATTTTTTTAGAAAAAAACAATAAATAATAAATTTTATATTTACAATCAACTCTTAATATAATAAACTTTTAATATAATGAATTTTTTAAACAAATATAATAAAATACTCTTGTTATAACAAATTGGCCAATCAAATCTATTAAAATCTTTACTATAACTTTATAGTGAAGTTGAAGTCTAGAACATAGAATTCATTATAATAAGAGTTAACTATATATTTTACATAAATCATATTATCATAAAAAAATAATAATAACTATAATTTTTTTAAATATTAATCTTTTTTTTTATTATAGCAAATTTTTAAAAAGAAAATATTTATAATTTCATATTTCTTACTTCTTTTAGTATACTTTATTCTTTTATAAATTAGTTTACTACAAATAGTTTTTTATTAATAATTTTGAAAAAAAAATTTGTTTTTTATTTATATAATATAATAATAAAAAATTTTATTTATAATATAAAAATCTTTATAAAAAAATTTTTTTTTAAATAATTCTAATATTATAAGATAAATATTTTTAAAAATATAATAATCTTTTTTATATAAAAAATTAAAATTACTATTTAATTTTTCATTTGAAAAAAAATTGTAAAATTACTTTTATTTATTTTAAAATTAATATTTTTTTATAAACTTTATTTTGAAAAATCATCATCATTTTATAAGATATTTAGAAATTTTATTTTATTTAAAATAAAAATAAAGAAAAAATCATTTTTATATTCTACAATTGTAATATAATAAATATATTAAAACCTATTAAAATTTACAAAATTATTATCAAAATTATTATAACTCATTAAAATCTATTAAAACTTTTGAGACTAAAATTATTAGATAAAATCTAAAGGTTTTATAAGTCAACTAAATAATAAAAGTAAAATTTAGTAAAATTATATTAAAACTTTATTAAAAAATATACAAAATTTAGAAAAAAATAAAATTATATTAAAGCTTATAAAAATGTAAATTTATATTAAAATCTTAATAAAAATTAATATTTAAATATTTTGCTAAATTCAAAATGAGTTTAAATAAGCAATCTTATTTAAAATCTATTAAAATCATCAAAATTATAGAAATAATTTTTAAAAAGTTTTGATTTTTATCAAAATAGTTTAAGATTTTGTCTTACAATTATAAGAAAAATAATTCTATTATAAAATAAAGTTTAAATCTTACTTCAACCTTTAGAAAAAGCTTTTTAAAACTAAAAATATTTCATAAAATAATATAAAGCATTAAATTTAATAGATAAAATGATAAACCACTTTTCAAAAAAAAATAAATATAGTTAAATTATTTAAAAATAAAAATAAAGAATAATAAAAAAGATTTTAAAGAATTAATAAAATAATTTTCTAAAAATTTATTAAAATAATAATGAATCAAAATATTTAGTACTAAATTTAAAGTCAAAAAATCAGAATTATAAACTTTTTAGTATTTAAAGAAAAATAACAAAATTCTATTATATAACTTAAAATTTTTAAAGATACTATACTTATGTAGCAAATAAGCTTGAATAATTAAAATAGTAAATTTATATCTGAAAAAAAAAACTTATACTTAATTTATAGCTTACTTAATTAAATAATAAGATTGTGTAGATAAAAGATATAAATAATTTATATTATTTTATATAGCCAAATATTGTAATATCTATTGAAGAATCCAATAAGATCAAAAATTTAGAAAATTTTAAATAAAACTATTATTTAATATATCACTAAAGATAGTATTACATCTAGTTGTAACTAATTGCAATGTTGTCTTTAATCTTTAGGAATGATTATTTTAAACATTTTAATTGAATGATTTTACTATTTGATTACAATAATAATTTTGATTTTCATAATTGAATAATATTTTTATTGTTAATTAAATAATAATTTTTATTATTCTAATTAAATAATTCTTTTATCATTTAATTGAAAAAACTTACCAATTTTCAGATTAAAAACCAAAATTTTTGATTTAATTCAAATTTTTTCAGTTTAGATTAGAATTATAATCTAAAAAAAAATCTGAACTAATCTGAAAATATTGCATATTGATTTTTATGCAATCTAAAACTAAACTGAAGTCAATCTGAATTAAAGATCTAAACATCATTTACAAAATATCAAAATACTAGAAGATGCTTCTAAAACAAACCTTTAACAATTTCTCTAAATTCTTCATATTCATTCTTAAAATTTTCAAAAGTTGTAAAAAAATTAATGCAAAAAATATACACAAATAAATATATCACAGAGTTTAATTAATATGAAAAAACCAGATATAAGAAATATATACAATAAATATATCTTAATTAATATGAACACAAGCAAATATATCACGCTGACTTTATATTAACTGATCCGACCCGTACAATCGATCCAAATTTTAAAACCAGTTGTATTTTTTTAAAAAAAAGGGGAAAATTTTAAAATTCATACATATAAAAATGACAATTTTGAGCTGCATATAAATTTATATTTCATAGTTTTGCAGCTAATTAGTCATTTTTTTAAAAATTAATATTTAACTTTTGGGGATCTTAAAATGCAAGAACCATTTTAATAGTAAGATCCAGAAAAAAAATTTCATATATATAATTTACTATGTAATTAAATCGGGCGTTACTTTCCGACGCGACTGTACAAGAAAAGTGGGTATTGGAAAAAAGAAAACTCGCTAGTTTTCTATCATGTTTTAAATATACTCATGTATTGTTACAAATTTCAAATTTCTTGAATCGTTTATCCATTTCCAGTTTCAGAATTAAATAAGGTGAATCAATAATAACATGGGTATGTCCATCAGGAGGCGGAATTAAGTCCGCCTCCTTTAGTCGGTTCCTTCTTATAATTAAGAGGTTTTTTTTTATGATCCGATCAAATTATTGATCAAGAACGCTATAACAAAAAAAAAAAAAAAAAAATTTTAATCGGTATGTCTTCTATGTATTTTTTTTAAAAAACCATTAAATTTCCGGATAACAATTTATTATCATCATTGTGACTGACTACAAATTATGTGAATCGAAATCGGCTATAAAACACGCCACATTTGATGGAATTAATTATGAAATAATGGCCAATTAAATCAAATTATCAACTTTTTTATCTCGTAATTCTCTTTTAAATTTAAATTTTTTTAGGCATCTTGGAAAATCAATGAAATTTTGGATATGTTGAAATGCTTTATGCTAATTTTAAAAGATGTAGAACTTGAAAAGAAGAAATATCCCAATTTCATGAGTAATTTTTCCTATTAATTAATAAAAATTTATAAAATATTTTGTTGAATTGAGGGTCGCTCATTAAATTTATTAATAAAGCTCGTTACAATCCCATAGCATATTTCATGATCTCCGCCTAATAAATAACAAAATAAATAAGAAACATCATATAGATTATATGCTAATATAAATAAATCAACTACAATTTACCTTTACAGGTTCCAAATTATTTAAAGTTTTTAAGCCCAAAGATCTAGCTAATACAGTAGGAGTAAAATCTGTACCAAATAATTTATGTAATTTGTCTACGACTCCAAGCATCACAAGATTCGATAAATATCTCTCTGACGAATATCCTCTTAACAAATTTATGTCTCCTATAATGAATCAAATTTGTTAAATTTATTTATTTTAAAAAAACTATATATATACACACATATATATAATTTACCTATGTCTTGTCCATTCGCGATTCCTCGTTCAATGACTTGTAATAAATGGTGCACATCAGCTAGCCCTTGATTTAATCCTTGTCCAGCTAACGGATGTATTGTATGAGCCGCATCCCTTTTTTTTTAAAAAAAAAAAGTTCCCATTAAATTAAATATATATATATATCCCATCAAAACATCAATTTAGCAACTAACCCAACTAATACAACTCTCTCTTTAATATAACTTTCGGCATTCCTCATTCTTAATGGAAATCCTGCACGACTTTTTTCTTGTACGCCTAAAACTAAAGGAGGAAATTCTTCTTTGGGATCGGAATTTTTTAATTGGACACTTTTTCTCCATTCGAATTCGCTTTGAAGGTCCACCGATTCATTATTTCCTAATTGTGAATAAAAGTATTCTAAATCTGCTACACGCATTTGAAATGCTGCATTAACTAAGCACGCGAAATCTTTTGATGATATTGATTTGATTTTTGTTGCAAGATTGGGTGTCGTTGACCATACCATTGAAGAAAATCCATTTTGGAGCTATACGGGGGGTTTTTTTTTGAGGAAAGAAATGTTAACATAAGTATATATGATATAAAAAAGAGAAGATGATCTTTTTTTCTAACCGGTAGCATTGCAATTGGTCCAGTTGGTAAAAATCTTTGCCATGCAGTCTTATTTTCAATATTTGGATCAACATGTAAGGTAGCAACAACTGCATGTGAATTATAATCCCAACCAAGCGATTCGATGTTGGCAAAGGATCGTACAGGTGAATTAAATCCATCAGCTCCAACCTAGATTTTAAATTGTTAAATTAATTTAATGATCTTTTTCAAAAATAACAATCACAATGACGAATAATTCTGTATTACCAACAATCTAGCCTTCAATTTTCTTCCATCACTTAATTCAACGCTAGGCCAATCAGAAAGATCGAATTGTCCACCTCCACTATCTTTATCAAAAGTTATATCCTGTACTTTTGTATTATCAAAAATATCAACGATACTTTTATCTTTATCAAGCGTTTTAAGAATTGCATGTTGAATATTATAGTTTTCCAATATCCATGCTAAAGGTCCTTTTTTATCACTTTCGTTATTATATCGAATCCTTGCATCGCTTATTCCATCCCAGACTTGCATATCACTAAATGGTTTTATTCGTTCTTCATTAATATTTTGCCAAACCCCTATATCTAAATGATCGAGCATTCAAATTATTATCTAATCCTTTTTTTTTTTGGAAAAATTTGTTCATGATAGATACCTTTGAAAAATTGAACGGAACGTGGTGTTAAAGAACTAACTCGATTTGAAAATTCTCCTTGTAGAGGGTTCCATTCTCTTATGTTTGATGTGTTACTAGATTCGATTAATGCAATACGTTTTTGCAATTTAGTTAAGTTTGAAGTTGCCAAAGCACATGCTAACGCACTTCCTGCTATACCTCCTCCGACTATTACAATGTCATAAATATCTTCCAATTTTGATGTAGTGGATACTGTTGCTAGAAACCTTTTATTCAAATTTGTAGAAAATTTCTGAAATAATGTTCGATTTGTTAAATATTTCACGGACATTTTTTTTTTGTTTTAAGGAAAAAAAAAAAAGTTTTGATCACATCAATCACATGGACGCGCTTATGTAAAAAAAATTGGGTAACATGATTGTAGATCCGTCTTTATAGAAAACCCACCTTTGGTCGGTCAATAAAAATAAAACCATATGACCGCCGATTAATCGATTGTTTTTTTTACCAGGCCAGAGTAAACATTCTTATTTTTATTTTAGTATTTTTCACATGAATTTTTCTCATTGAATTTAAATTGTTTCTTTTTTATAAAAAAAAAGTTTTCTTATAACCCAAAAACTTTTAATATTTACCGTTCAGGTAATTGTCATTGGGTAGAATTTTATTTATTTGAATTTCAAATCGTGTAACGTATTAAAAATAATGACATTCATTTATAAACATCGGGTGGTTGCAGGAAATTCTCGATTTGCAAACACTTTTTGTTATCTATTGTCGATTTTTTTTTTAAAAAAAAAAAAATGAATAGGATAGCGAACACCTTTACCTGGGAAATCGGAAGTTTTCAAGAGTACGTAAGGAATATATCACATGGAAATTCCATTTACAGTCAAAAATTTTGGATACCAAAGTTCCCTTTGGAAAAGTATCAAAATGAAAACGAAAGCAAGAATCCTTCATTATGGCAATTGCGATTATTTCCAAATGGTGACAATTCGATAGAATCCATAAATCACATCTCATTATTCCTAAAGGCCATACAAACACCATATGAGAAGTTAAACGAAGTTAATGGTAGAAATCAAAAATATATAGTAATTATTGGCAGGACGTTAATAAATGAAAATAAGAAAATACTTATCAAGAATACTTCCATATCCACGAATTATTTCGTCTTTAATAATATTAGCAGTGGATGGGGTCATAGAAGGTTTGTTGAATTAAATTCAATATTTCCAGATGGTAACAAAACTCAAGATGTAGATTTATTTGTTCAAATTACATTTTTTAATGATAATTATGAAATTACAAAAGAAGAAGGTTTACTAGATATCAATAAACCGATGGAATACTTTGAAAATGAATCCTTCTCGGATATAGAATTTACGTTCGAATGTGGATCAAGGATTAGGGCACATCGTGTAATACTTGCGTTTAATTCGGAATACTTTAAGAATATGTTAAATGGTGGATGGAAAGAACAAGATATGGACGTTATACCGATTAAAGAGACGAGTTATGAAACGTTTAGGGCCATCCTTTATTTCGTTTATACGGGGAAATTATTAAATTTAGATAATTTTGAGACTCTTTGTGAACTTTTTAAACGATCTGATATGATGTTGTTGGGAAATTTGAAAAAATTGGTCGTAAAGAAAATGATTGAATTTATTAATGAAGAGAATTGGGATGTATTTTTATTTCTGGGATCTAAGGATTACATATTAAAAGTTACTGGGTTGGAATATGCCGCTTATCATTGGGAAATGGCTAAAAAAAGCGAAGGAATGTTACGATTATATGCAAATTATGATATTAATGAAATGGAAGAATTGATCTTGTTTGTAAATAAAAGAAAAGAAATTGTAGACTTGGGATTTTAATACTATAAAAAAAATTTTTTTTTGGTGTTTAAATAAAAAAACTAGAAGGTTACCGCAAATCTTGTTATAAATAAATATATATATTATATATATATGTGTGTAAATATTACGAATAAACTTGTTACCTCATTTTGTTAATATTTTGCATGTTTACGTAGTATTTTTTGTATCAGCTGTTGCAGAACATTATCAGGACACGCTATCCAAAAATTTCGTGTTTGCTTGATCGTCTCCCCACGAGGGGAAGGTTCTACATAGCCTCGTGTTTCGCTATCATTTATCGAATTTACATGCCCTTTCATGTATTGGAATTAAATGTAATTTAATTTGCAAATAAAATAACGATAAAAATAAAATCATTTTTTACCTAAATATTCTCCGATTTTCCGAATTAACGAATATTAGAATTTTCATGAAGAATACATGAATTCATAACGTCTATAATCCTTCATTTTTATGAAATACATTCCTTTTTCACTAAATTTCAAAAAAAAAAATATCCAAAATTCAAATACTTTAGATAAGAAATTTATTGAACCACAAATTAATACAATGAAAACGCGTTGAATATCGCTCATAGGATCGGAGCGGCTCCGATCGAGGTCGAAATTCCAATCCATTTGTAAAGGAATCGATAATAAATCAAACCGTTAAATTCAACTCGACCTCCAAATTTTGTGGTGTCGAGATCAATTTTTGATCGGCAAGATTCGCTGCTTCAGTGCGGTTCAAAAGCAAATGGTAAATTATTCAATAAATATAAAATTCATAAAAAATTTGGCAATATGTTCGTCATGAAAATAATGATTTAAACAATAATATTATTATTACAATCATTATTTCTATCGACTTTAAAGGATTTATTTAACGAATTAGTAACATAAAAACTAAATTTTTTTTTTATATTATAAACAACGACACGCGTGCTACGTTAACTCTTTTCACAAGGCGTTACACGACCCAATCAGAAATCTAATGACATTCGAATAAATACTCGGGACAATTTTCTTCATGATTTTCTTCACGAATGGAAAACATGAACCTTTGGTCTTAATGTTACCGGATGATTTATTGGATTTTAAAATTTGACCGGTGGCTTTACTAATTAAATGATACGTGTCCCTCTTTGGACAATGAAATCCTCACTTGTAATGAACAGTTGTTAAATTTAATAAACATAATGCATCATCGTTTGGATCCACCAATAAAAACGTGCGATTTTTATATTTTAACCCACTTTAGATATAAAGTTATTATCACCAAATTTGGAAACAATTAGTTCCAAGATATTATTTCCGAATTTGAAAACAATAACTTATGAATGTGAAGGATCAAAGGATGTTCATTGTAAAAAGTTATTTATTGTTCAAAAGATATTTATTGTCAAATTTTTTATTTACGCAAATTTGAATATATTCATCTTTTCTCGTTTTCGATGAAATAATAAACTTGACATTGCATTACACAACTATGATGGAAACTTTTACACAACATTTTGTTGGCGTTTTGTTAAGTGACACAATTGATATTTTTGGTATTCGTCACTTGATAGATTTGATAGATTATATTTGAAATTCAAATATCACTGCATTAATCATCACTATTAATTAATTTATAAATAAATTATTTATGATATGCTTGGGTGACAAATAGAGCAGCTTGGCGCTTACACAACCGGAATTGTCGGAATTGGGCATTCTTTCAAAACGTTACTCGATTTGGCAAACAAATAACACAGCCCGAATCAACAAATTAGTAATTTGATTTTCAAAAATAGCGTGATTCACACACGTACCGTGTAACAGTATTAGTAATTTTGATTTTCAAACAGCGTGATTACACACACGTATAAAATGTTTCCATTTTCCTTTTCCCTTTTTTTCAAAAAAAAAAAAAAAAATCGCATTTTCTTCAGATTGTAAAGGCCTTTCCTTACATGAATTTATTGAGGGGGCGACCCGCTCTTTGGTTTACTCGAAGATACATTAAATTGTTAAATTAACTCCAAAACTTTTACGCAAAGAAGTTCGTTATTCTTTCTCAAGCTTTTCTTTTCCTCCCTTTTTTTTTTTTTTTTCCTACAAAAAGTCTTGCAAAACCTTTTTTTTTTTTTTTCCAAACAAAACTCTTGCAAAAACAGAGAGTCAAGGAGTAAAAGTAAACAAGCCCATCTCTGTTTAAAAACCCACCACTATTAAAAAAAAAATATTTCGAGTGACGTTAACGTTATTATATCCCCCTTTTTTTTTTAAAAAAAAAAAAAAAACCTAAAAATGAAATGGTTATTGTTACATCCTTAAACATGCCACTTCGTCTCGTAAAAATGAAGTAAACGACACAATATCCCCTCCAAAACCCATACAAATGCTGCGCCTCATTATGAAATCCTTTCGGTGGGAACTTTTTTTTAATTGGATTTTTTTGCTGGCTGGTAAATAGTTGATTCGGGTAATTGGTTCACTGTCGAATACTTTTATTTAAAAATATTATTAATATTATTACATTATTATAGTAATAATGATGGAAACAAAGTTAAGGAACGAAAATCCTTCTCTTTATACTTATAATTCATTACCCCCCTAACGTCCAATTTGAATTATTGGCACAAATGCTTCTTATTTTTAATTTATTAGAAATTGTCCAATTTGCTTTATTGGCACAAATTCTTGTAATTTCTTTTATATGTAAGGTTTCGGTTATATTTGTAATTATAATTCCAATTTGAATTATTGGCACAATCCTCGTGCTCTTTATAACCCTTTATATTCCAATTTGAATTATTGGCACAACTCGTGTTGTTTTTAATTAGACAAAATAGTCTGGTTGGAGTTGGGCCTTATTATAGTTGTAGATTATCTTATATAGAATCTCCTTGATAATCATTTCTTGCAATTCCCCTTTGTATGGAAAATTGTTCAAGCGGATTTCGTGAAAATTTATTACAAGAAATTAACCCTGTGAGTTTTTCAAGCCAGGCGGTTTGAAAAACTCGCAGGGTTGATTTCTTTTGTCTATTTAATAAAAAAAAAAAATATAAATAAATTTTTAAAATTACAATCTTTTTTTTTGACCATTGAAAATTTAAATTATAAAAATTGCTTTTTTTTTTACTAGCGTTTAATTAAAAAAATCTTTACCCGCTTGCGTCGTTCTTTTTTTTTTTTAAAAAAAAAAAAATTCCGTGATTAGAGAATTCTCCTAATTATTAATACAACAGAAAAAAATAATTGATCGAAAATCAATCAGTTCTTAATTCTTTATCCTTTTAGCAAATTTTTCAATAAATAAAAAATGGTCGCGTTCTTTTGGAATTTAAACTTTAATCCCTAATTTCCAATTTTACTAATCAAGCTTTATTTTAACTTCTCATACTAATTACTATTAAATCTAATATTTTATAATTAAAATAATATTATTAAAAATAAATAATAAAATCTTGTAAAAATTATCATTATTATTATTTTAATAAATCTATTTTTTATTATTTAAGACTAAAATTTTTTTTTTTTTTAAATTAAAACTATGAATTTGATAAAATATGAAATATGTAAAAAGTTAGTTTTTTTTTTTTTAAAAAAAAAAAAAACAATTATAATTATTTAATTAAATTTATCTTATTAAATTTATAATTTTTTGAATATTAACTAATATTTCAAATATAAATTAATAGAAATTTTTAATAGTATTATAAATTCATATAATTTATAATAAAAATATATTATTATTTAAAATAAAATATTTTATATTTTTAAATTTTGTTTTATTCTTATAAATGAATTTTATAAAATTATTATTTTTTTTATTTTTAAATAATTCTTAATATATATAATTTTTAAATATATTATATAATAAATGATTTTTATTTTTTAATTAATATTTTATTTTACTAAAAAAAATCATTTAATATAAAAAATAAAAATTTTTTTTTTTTAATAACTTCTTTCTCTTATAAAGCATCTATATAATTTAAAATTATATAATTATATTTAATAAAAACTTTTAATTCTGAAATTATTTTATTTAAATTTTATAAAATACTTTAATATAATATAAATATTTAATTTTTAATTTTTAAAAAAAAATTTATACATAATATAAATAAATATAATAAAATGTATTTTAAAATAAAAAATTTAATAAATAAACTTTTACCTAAATAATAAATAAAGGTTTATTAATATAATATAAATATATTTTAATATATATATTTAGTTTTTAAATATTAAAATAAATATATTCTTTAAAAGATAAGAAATTATATTTAAATTTCTAATTATATAATAATTTTCAATTTTTTTATTTTAATTTGTAATTAAATATATTATAAAATATATTATAAATTATTATTTTAAATAAACTTTATTTTTAATAATTATATTAATTAAATATATATAAAATTTTTCAATTTTTAATATTGATTTTTTTTATAAATATATATATCTAAGATTATTTATTAAACTAACTTTCTTTAAATTAACAAAATATCTAAATCTTTAATTTTGCTAATTTTTTACTAAAGTTTTGATATAAATTTATTATTTTATAAGCTTCAATATACTTTTACTTTTTTTATTTTGCAGATTTTTAATAAGATTTTAATATTATTTTACTAAATCTTATTTTTTATATTTAAAAGATTTGTAAGTTTATTTAGTAACCTTAATAATATTTAAATATGTATAATATTTAAAATTTAATTAATAAAAATTTTCAAATAATAATAATTTCTTATATTAATTTCAAAAAATTTGATATTTTACTCTTAATTATAATTAATAAAAATATTATTTTATCCTTTTAAGCGTTTTGCAATCAAATTTGCTTGTAATTTTTTTTAATAATTAAAATTATTTATAATCTTTTAAATATTTTTAAAATAATTTATTTAAAATTAATATTTTATAATAAATTTTATGATGTTTTCTAAATAAAATTTCAAAAAAAAATGTAATTAATTAGTAATATTTTAAAGATAAATATATGATAAATTATTATAAAAAAAAGTTAAAATTTTAAACTAATATATCTTTCTATCTATTAATCTCAAAAATATAAAAATATAATCATTTAATAGTCTTAATAAAATAAATCCAACAAACTAAATTTTATTTTTTTTGTAATTATTAAAAAATTATTTTAAAAAATTGAAAAATTGAAAAATTGAAAAATTAATATATATTAATAATTATTAATTTTAAAAATTTAAAAATAACTATCATTAGATAGATCTGAATATGATAAATCCAATAAACTTTGTTTTATCTTTTTATAATCACTAGATATTAAAATATTATAATTTTTCTTTAATTTTTTATAGCTAATTTATACTTACGCTTTAAGGAATAAGATTTTAGAAAAATTTAATTTTGAGAACAAAATTATTTCTTACTATGATATTCAAAATTTAAGTAAAAGGAGAATTATTAACATTAAAAATTTACCTTAGAAAAATGATTTATAAAAGTCATTGGATTTAATTTTATATAGATCATATTAAGAAAGATCTTGATCGAATATTGCATTAAAAAATCAGACTGATTTATTTAATTTATAGGTTTTTCAAAATTCACTTGATTCACCTGATTTATTTAATTAGCTTATTTTATTAAATTCTTTATATATTTATTATTTTCATTATAATTATTATTTTTATTATTTCTTTTATTTTTATTATCGTTATAATTTATCTTATATTTTATATCTTTATTTATTATTTTTTAAGCAAA
The DNA here is from genome assembly GCA_910592005.1 of Funneliformis mosseae. Lineage (NCBI taxonomy): Eukaryota > Fungi > Glomeromycota > Glomeromycetes > Glomerales > Glomeraceae > Funneliformis > Funneliformis mosseae. The sequence continues at coordinate 18,498 of CAJVPP010000041.1, read as the reverse complement.
ATTTACTAAAATAGTTAGTTTATAATATAGTAAGTAGTTAGTCATAACAAATTCATTTTGTATAAATATAATAGCTTTTGCTTAAGTTATAAATTAACTCATTTGTAAGTAAAGGTAGTATTGTAACTAGTTGCAGCATCATCTTTATTTGTAAGTTTTATATGAGTTTCAGTATTATAAATAAAGAAATCAATTTAAATACATACAAATTTACTTTCCCTTTAATATTGTTCTTTATTTAGAATTTATTATGATATCCTATATTAACTTATTATTAAGTTTATCATTATGAGTTTGACTAATATATCTTAAATTTTAAGATGTAATAAATTGTTAAGTTGATTTAAATATAATGGATATCTATTAGACTTAAAAAAAATTCTAAGATCAAAAACTCTAACGTGTAAAATTAACTGCCTTATCTTTATAACTTAGATATTAAAATAATCAAAAATGAATCTAGTGATAATATATAACAATTATTTAAATATATTTTTTCTTCTAATAAATTATAATAGAACTCTAAAGAATATATAAATAACTTAGATTTAAAATCAAATTTTTTATATATTTTTTATATATTTAATTTTTTATTAAGAATTTATATAAAATTATTATATAAGTTTTAATTTTACTATAATTTTATATAACTTTATATTTGAGTTATAGATTTTCTGTAACTATTTAAAATATTTTTTTTGATTAAAAAAATTATAATAAATTTTTGCTTTATTAATAATTAAAGAATACAATCAACTCTTATTATAATGAACTCTATGTTCTAAATCTCAAGTTTGCTATAAGGTTATAGTAAAATTTTAAAAGATTTGATTAGCTAATTCACTATAATAAGAGTATTTTTATTATGTTTATTCAAAAATTTTCATTATATTAAAAGTTCGTTATATCAAGAATTAACTGTATTATTATTAATAATCTTTTTATTTTGATTATTTAAATGATAAATAATATTTCTTGAATATTAATAAGTAATTAAAAAAAATTTTTTTTAATATTTGAATAATGCTTTATTATTTATTTAAATAATTTTATTATTATTTCAATTTAACAATACTTTAGAATAATATTATTATCATTCTAATTGAATGATTCTTTTATTATTTATTTAAAATAATATTTTATTATTCTAATTGAATATTACTTTATTATTTATTTAAAATGATTATTATCATTCTAATTAAATAATACTTTTATTATTTGTTTAAAATAATAATTTGATTATTCTATTAAATAATATTTTTATTGTTTAATTAAAATAACCAATTAAAATTTCCAGATAGATTTTTATACAATCTAAAATCAAATTAAAATTGATCTGAACTAAAATTTTTTAGATTAATCTAAATTATTCAAAACTTTATTTTTAATAAAGCATTTTTTTATTTTAGAAAAAAATTTGATTATTTAATTAAATAAATATTTTAATTTTTAATTTAAATAATATTTTTTTAAAAATTAAATAAACTACTCAAAATTTTTAATAATAAAAAAAAGTTTTAATTATTAAAAAAAGTCTATTGAAATAAGGTTTTTTTTTTATTAATTTTTTAATTATTACTAATATTATTAATAATATATTAGATATAATATTTTATACTAATTAAGATTTGACTTGTTTTAAAACTATTTTCATTATATAAACATATAGTCTTCAGTGAAAAGAATAATAATAGAAAACTGAATCTATTTATAAATTATAGTTTTATCACTTTTTAAATTTAGATATTTATTTATATATTCAAATCAGATATTAGAATTTGAATTAAAAAGATAAATTAAAAAATAAGGTTTATTATTTATTTTGATTTTGATTTTCTTTCTAAAATTATACTAAGCTCTTTGTAAATACAAAGAAATTCTATTAAGTTATTTTAAAACTAAAAAGTACATAATACAAAAGAAATTTCTAAATGATAATATATTTCTTTATGCATATATAAATAATATATATGAAGTTTACTAGGAAAATGTAACTTTAGGAATTTTTTATCAAAATTTTATTTTTTATTACATTTAATTTTTGAAGTTATTAGATTAAAATGTAACAAGATTTTAATTTTAATTAAAATATTTTTAGCATCTTATTTTCCTAAAAACTTTTTAAAGATCAGTTTATTAAATAAAATTAATAATATTTCTATTAGTCACTCTTCTAGTTATTTAAGAAAATTAACTTAATCAATGTTATTATATTAAAAAAATTTATAATATAATCATTTATTATGATAAGCAAACTTAAAAAAAATAATCTTATCTTAATGTTAGTGAATATATAATATATTAGAATTTAAAAGTTTTGGATATATTTTTGTTCTTCTAAGAAAGATTCTTTTTTTAACCTAAATAAAGAATTTTTATTTGTTTTAAATATATAATTATCTTATTATAATTAAAAAAAAGTTGTATTTCTAATGAAATAATACTTTAAATATTTAAAAATATAATATATACATAGTCTTATAATGCATAACTAATTATTTTTATAATAAAATACCTATTTAAGGTTCATATTTAAATAGTAATTAATGTTAAAAAAAAATCAGTATCCATTTGTTTATTAAAAATTTAAATTGTTATTTATATCAAAAAATCTTTAATAATTATTTGTATAATAATATAAATATATTATATAATTATAATTAGGTCTTCTTATAAGATAATAATCTAAAATATATCTTATATGATATTTAAAGAATATCTTTTAAGATAAGTCCTTTATAAAGTTTAGATTTAAATCTTATTGAAAATATATAAACTATATTAAAAGATAAAGTGAAAAAAAAATTAAATATTTAGTAATAAAAAAAAAATTAACTGTAAATATATTTTTTAATACAATCAGACCTATATATAATCATACTGTATATAGTCATATCTTTATATAAGAACTCATTTTTGCAGAATGGATTTAAAGTTTATTAAATTATCTTTATATAATTACAAATCAGTTATAGTTACTATCATCTTGTGATCCATAACATGTATATCATTTTTATTAGTAATTAGACTTTTTTATAGTTACAGATTTCTAATTGGTTTATATTAAAAAGATTTGATTAGCTGCAGATCAAAAAAGTTTAATATAAAACCTTAATTTTAAAATTTAATACAAGAGAAAATGTGTTATATAATATATTTAAAATAGGAAAAATTAATAACATAATCATTTTCATTTCGTGATAATAGTTTTTTCTTACATTATTCATATCAATAAAAAGAGTGATATTTAAATGCCAATATGCTTTTATTGGAAATATTAAGTGGTTAAAATATTATTGATTCTTTTAAAAACCCTTTTTAAATTATTTTTGAATAACCTTTTATTATCTATAACAAACCTCTTCTAACAAATTTACATCCTTAATATTCTAACTCAAATAGTGGTTCATAATGATATTACCATTATTATTGTTAGTTATCTTTTCTAATTTTTGAATATTATAATGCATCCTGACTAACCTAAACAACACTGTTCAGCTATAAGCATTAGCTTCAAATATTAAATTTATAAATGGTCAAAAAATAATAAAAATAAAAAACACAAAGAAATTGCTGACCATTTTAATGAAAAAATTCAATTTTAAATATCCATTATAGTACAGTAACAAAGATACTATTACAAAATGAAAAATGGAGTTCTACGTTAAATATTGAAGGTTCTAAGAAAATTTATAAATATAAAGGAATCAAGTTTTTAGAACTTGATAGGGTTATATATTTATGTGTAGAAAGTGAAACAGCAAGTGATGTGATCTTAACAGATTTATTAATAAAAAAACAGGTAAAGTTTTTTGCCAATGCATTCAATATACAAGAAAATGAGTTGATATTTTCTAATAGTTAGTTAGATAGTTTCAAAAGACGTAATAATATCTGTCAGTATCAAATACATAGAGAATCAAAAAGTGCACTAATAGCATTTTTTCTGAAAGAAAAAAATTAAGCTTTATCAATTTCTAAGCCAGTATACTCTTAATAAAATTTACAACATTAATGAAACGGGTCTTTATTATTAAATATCTTTAAATTAAACCCTTTTAACCAAGCCAGTTTGTAGTGAAAACAAAGACAAAATACAAATCATGATCCTTCTTGATATAAATGTAATAAGAACTAATAAACTCAAACTATAAATAATTAGTAATGCAAAGTATTCAAAATCTCTTTTAAATATTAATATGAAAGGACTTTCAGTTTATTACTACGAAAATTGAAAGTATGAACGAATTTGATGATTTTTGAAAAAGTACTTCGTAAATTAGATAGTTACTTTAAAGTAAAAAATAAAAAAATTTTTTTACTAATATAAATATAATATAATCATTAAATATTTAACTTACTAGAATTTTTTTTTAATATAGGAGGTTAAACTTCAGAAAATCATGATGGTAAACTAAGTAGATCTAGAAGTTGTGGTAGAGGCTGTAATGGCAAACTAAGTAGATTTAGAAGTTGTAGTAAAAGCCATAATGATGAAACAAGTAGAGGTTATAGTAGTGATTGTGGTAGAAATTGTAGTAATAAACCAAGTAGAGATCATAGTAGCAGTTGCAGTAGAGGTTATGGTGATCCTAATATCTCTCAACTTCAATTAACTCATATTGAGGTGACTTTTTATCTCCTAATACTACAAGCTATCTTCAGTCACTTGACACTGGAATTATTGCAAATTTTAAAAACTATTATAAGAGAAATTTTTGCCGTCATATATTAAACCTATTTGAAGATAGAAAAAATATTTACAAAGAGAAAATCAATATTAAAAAAGCAATTGATTATTTAATAGATGCATAGAAGTAAGTAATTAAAGAAATCATTCACAACTATTAAAAAAAGACCAGAATTTTATCTTCTTTAACTGATAAAGATATAGGTAATGCAACTTAAATCTAATAAAATTCAGCAGATCATAAAGAAGTTAAGATTAATCAAATAATAGAAAAATTGAAAAACTTAATGATAATTCTTATAATGCTTTATTAAAAAATATATTGACTAATTATTTTCAGAAATTAGAAGAAGTTTTAACTGAAGATATTTTAAATGATAATGATATTATACAATTAATCCAAAAGGAAATACATGAAGAAGATGATGATACTAAAGATGATTCTAAAGAAGAACTAATATTAATATTTTCAAATGAAGCTCTCAAATCTTTACAAACTTGGATTACCTTTTTTAATCAACAGCTTATTGATGAATTTAACATTAAAGATAGTCATATCTTTAAAAAATACTTAAATATAGTAAGGCGTCTTGAAGTTTAATCTTGAAAGCAAACTCTGATCACTGATTTTTTATAGTAGCTATAAAAATTAAATAGGAAATTATGTAATCTGATAATTTTTTTACATGACTTAATAAAGATTATATCACAGTTTTTAAGGAGCTGTGTTGTAAAAATCGTGACAAATGAATAAAGTACTTAATAACATTTCTCATAATATTAAATGTTAATTTCACAAAATCAATGATTTTTACAGTTGCACTATAAAAATCATGATATTTATAAATTCTATTACATATTAGAAAAATTGTAGAAATTGTTAGTCATATGATGATTTTCATTTATCACGTCATGTAAATTGACAAATGAGAATTAGTATTTTATTTTTTAACATTTCTTGCTCTGCAAATATATCATATAACGTATAAATAGATGATATAAAGCTAATAATATTAATTTAACCTCTAAATAGGTACTATTTATTTGATTATAATATAGTTGTGATTATATAAAAGTAACTTTTTACAGTTACACCTTTATATAATTACTGATTTTAGTAAAACCAATTGTGTGACTATATAAAAATCTGATTATACATATTAATATATTATTATATTATCTTATTATTTTACAATTCTATTGGTTAGGACTTTGTAGAACTAAATATTTATCAATCCTAAATCTAGACCTAAAGATCTGCAGACCTAATTCTAAAACTTAATCTTTAGGTCAAGAACTTAAGACTTTACTATTTCTAATTGCATAGAGCCCAAATCACACAGTTACAAGAAATTGGAAAATTTCGTTAAGATCAGTAGGTTTTATAATATCAAAAATCTAAAAAGAGTGTGATTATTTAAGAAGGTAATAGGAAAGTTATCATGTGTGATTGGTTAATCCAAAGTTATTGTTGATCCTGATCGTTATTTGAGATACCTGTTAATGCCTACTTTTGTAAACAAAAATAAAAAGGAGAAAAATGAAAAAACAGTTAAAAGAAATGGCAAAAAAATATTTTAACAAAAAAACACTACCATTTGGATTAACAAAAACTGTTTTTTGAAATAAGAGGATTTGAAGAAAACAAAGAAAAAAAAAAATTTGTAAAAGAAAATTTTGTTTTTTATTCATAGGCTAAGCCATGGTTACCCTTGAACGTATACATTTTTTATATAAAAATTCTTGGTTGAATAATCATATTTTTAAATAGTTATTAGATAATAAAAATTAAAAAATTAAAAAATTAATATATATTGATAATTATGAATTTTAAGTTTAAAAATACTACTTTTAGATAATCATATGATAAATCTAAAAATTTTATTTTATTTTTTTATAATTATTAGATATCAAAATATTTTAAGTTTTTTAAAATGTTTTAAAAATTTATACTTACAGTTTAAGGGATAAAGTATCTATTTCTATTATATTTATTAAATAGATTTTAATATTTATATTTACAGATTCTTATATATCTTATAATAATAGTTAAAGATAAGTAAATATTTATAATTTTTTTTTTTACTTTATAAATAACAAACACTATGATTTTTTTAAAAATAAAAATTTTAATGCTTTGCTAACATAACATTTAAAAAATCATTTATTTTATAAAATATTCTTCAAATGTTTATTATATAAAAATACGGTAAAATTTATAAATTATTTATTGTACTTTTTCTTTTTTAAAAGACTTTTACTCGTCAGAATTAATTAGGAAAAAATCAAATTTACTTTAAAATATGCCGCAATATGATTTTCATGCCGAAAACTGATCACGATTCAGATTTAGCATCAAAATTTTCCCATCTATGTTGCAAATAAATATAATGTTACTCGACTTCTACGTTTAAAACATTTTCATTAAAAATTTCAAAAAATAGTTATATTTAAAAATAAAATGTATTATACAATTTTTTTTTTTCTTTTTTTCTTTTTTTTAGGAAAAAAAAAAAAAAAATAAAAAAAATAAAAAAAAAAAATAAAAAAATAAAACAACGAATATTAAAAATTTTTTAACAAAATAAAGGAATAAAAAAACATGAAAAGAAAAAATATATATAGCATGACTATCTGGGTTTAAAAAAAAAGGTAACCGTTTTAGTTGAAGAGGAATATAAAAATTATATATATATAAAAAAAAGACATTTATTTTTAAAAGATAAAATGAAGGATCGTTATATAAAATGTAAATTTACTTTTGTGGGTGCGTTTAATTACCTAATGTCTAAAAGAAGGATATATATATAAAGTTCCAAAAAAGAAGGTAATAAACATTTAATAAACATAATGAATCTTCTAAATAATAAAAAAAATAATATTGAAGAGAGAAGTTTTCTTAAATAACGTATTCGGTTAACATTTTACTCCAACACGAGTAGCATTACCGTTCATTCCAAGCATAGAAGAATCACCGTCAATATCAACACCACCATTATTGCCATCATCACTTCCCATTGTAGGAATGTTCATACCAGGAACATTATCTTGTTGTGGATGATGATGATTTTGTTGTGATGATAAAGGCATATTGGATATTTGCATACCCATTGCACCTCTACTAAATATATTGTTCGTTGAATTTACGACAGGTGAAACAACACTGCCAGCAGGAATCATTGACGAGGGATTTTCGGAAGTTGGAGTAGTTGGAACAAAATATATTTGATGATGTGGGCCCATAACGTGTTGTTGCTGTGATGGTTGCGGATGATGTCCAATGGGAATAGCGGTCAAACCCCCATTAGGTATAACTCCGTAATTAATTGGCATAGGTGCAACTCGTTGATGACCGAATCCCATTGTGGTTGGACCAAATGGGTTACCATGCGGATGATGATGATGATGAAATCTCTTTCCTTGTCTCATCTCCATCTCAACTCTCATTTCTAATAAACCGGCACGTTCTTTTAAATTACGATTCCTTCTTTCCAAATATTTTATATAATCTACAGCCTTAAATAAAATAGTACTTTTTGAATTATTAACATTTTTAAGGGTGGGTATAATGTCTGTTAATTCTTTAAAACCTGCTCTAATTGTATTTCTACGTTTTTGTTCCGAAGCAATATGATTTGCTCGTTTTTCTTCTTCCGTAAGAAGTTCTTTATATGGTTTTCTGCTCGACTTTTGTGGTGTTTGTTTTGTTGACGACGATTCCGTTTTAATATCCGCAGATGAGAATTCGTCATTCAAATTGTCCATATTTGAAGTGTTTGCGGAAGTAGCATTCACTAATTCGTCATCATCATCATTCTTTGATTTAATGAGTTCCCTATTCGGGGTACTCGGTGATGGAGAGTTATTATTACTACTTGTTGGAGTATTGCCTGGGCTATCATCATAATTATTAAGATTATGATTATGATGACTATTATTGTGATCGAGATTATTATTGTTGTTATTATTGCCGTTATTGTTAATAGAAAGATTTGATAATTGCATTGACGGTGACATTGGTCTTGAAGAGTTATTATTACTATTTGATTGAGTCATTGGAAGTTTAGTATTAATTGGATTCAACCTCGGATTTGAAGTTCTACGTCTAACACGTTCATCATCATGTTCTGATTTACGTTTAGACGGGACGGTCGGTGTTGATGGTCCATCCGGATTTCCTCCATCCGAGGATATATCATCACCAACACCACCATCACCATTACTAATGTTATTATGATTATGAGAATTGTTACGCGAAGGAAGAGGGGGGGAAGAAGAAAGTGTAATGTTTGATGTACGTGGTGATAAACTAGTTGAATTTGAAGAAGAGAATTGTTGACGATTTAATAAATCTCCTGTGGGAGACGGTGACGATGACGTTTGACCTTGTGGTAAAATATAAACATTGTTATGTGATGATGATGAATCATGATTATCTGATGAATTTGGATAAATTGGCATATCCCCTGGCAACGAAGGATCAAATATAAAATTATCATTCTCATCGAGATTACCAAGGAAGTCGTGAAGCAAAAAGTGGGTATCTTCCGGATTAAAAAGTTGTTGATTACTGAAATCATCAGGCGTCGGTGCTAAAAATGGTGGGATTTCAGTTGGCCAATTATATTCAACAAATTCTATATATGAATGAAAACAACACACAAAAAGGAAATAAAAAAATAAAAAATAAAAAAAAAATGGGTAATTTATTCAATTATTATTTATTTATTTTTTGATATAAAAGAAAATACGTTACCATCATAAGGCGGAGGTTCGGATATTGGAACAGAACTTTGCGTATGCATTCCGAATTGATCTGTTACAGTATGGTATCCATTTTCAGACATGTTTGAAAACTTTTGCGCTGGAGAGTTCAACTCTTGCTGTATAAAGCTTGAAGAAAGTAAATGAGGTGGCTCTCTATTATTTTGTGGAGTGGTATTGTTATTTTTTGAATAATACTCCGACATGGAAACCGTTTTCTATTTAAATATTATTTTTCTTTTGTGTATGATAGAAATAAAATAAAAATAAAAAAAAAGGTAACTAAACCTTTTTTCTTTGTTAAAGGGAAGAGGTCCTTAACCTTGAATAGTAATAAAAAAAAAAAAAAACTGTGATATAATTTTCTCTTGACAAAAAAAAAAGACGATTTTTTTTAATTGTGAGAAGGAAAGAAAAAATGAGATATAAAAAAAAAAAAATTCAGAAATGAAAAGTTATTTAAAAATTATTGGTTTTTTTCCTTCGAAAAATATATATACTACGATAAAAATACTGATAATAAGCAAGGGGAAAGAAAACTTGTGATACTATTTAAAATTTTCTGGGGGCAAAAAAATTTGAATAAGTAACGTACAAAAAAAAAAAAAAAAAAAGTAAATGGAAAGTGGCAATTTTTTTTTTTTTTTTCTTGTGGGGATTTTTTTTTTTTTATGATGTTCAATTATGATGACTATTGTGTTATTTTAAACTTTGATCATAATATTGTATATATATTTGTTAAGTTCGTTGAGCAGCTGATTACTGTTATAATAATAATAAATGATTTTGACTGTTCTATAATAATAAAATAAAAAAAAAAATCTATTTTGAATTGCATTTTCAGACTATTTATTTATATAAAAAAAATAAGGTCAATTTTTTTTTTTTTTTCCAAAGTAAAATATATGTCTCTTAATAGTAATTTAAAAAAAAAAAACTACAAAAACCGTTAATCGTGAAATGTTAACTCGGAGTTGAGGTATCACTATTGTATTTAATTATTCTTTTTTTTTTTTTTTTTTTTTTTTTTAAATACTTTATATAAATTATTATCGGAATATCAAACTGACGATAAAATGTACCTTTCATATGCTTTTTTAACATCTTTTTAATTTGAATAAATGAGACTGTATTACTGCATCCCCGCATTCCTTTTCCTTTGTTAAAAAAAATTCTTTATTAACATGTGTCTTACCTATTCTGGCCAAAATGCAAGGGACTTATAATGCCTACCCTTGTAAATTTGTGAAAAAGTGAAAACCATTCTTTGCTTAATTTGGATTAATATAGTACATTACATTAATTACAAATATGTAATAAAATCGGATTACCAAAATTCGCGATTTTTTTTTATATGGGAAAAAAAAATACTACTTAAAAGAAGTTTCATTTTTTCTTTTGGGTGAAATTATCAAATTAATTCGACAAGTCTTTTAACGAGTTTATCCCATCCCAACTTTCTTTAAAAAAAAGAAGTCAATTGCAATTTAGGTAGATCAAGAAAACAAATGATTAACTGAAATTTGGTTATAAATTCTCTTATCAATTATTATAAATATATATGCATTATTATCCATTTTTATTTTTAATCATTTCACTATCTTTTTAATCTTTAATCTTTATCTTTTCGATCTTGATCAGTTTTTTTACGTTCACATTTTTTGATATCATTTATTTATTTCTTTAAATGGTGATTCATTAAATCCATAACTAACTTAATTTGTTTCTATTAAAATTAGATCTAGTACATTCATTTAAATTAAGACTGAACATTCCTGGATGATTTAAATGATCTAACAATGAATTCGTAACATGTACCTTTGTGTAAAAGAACTTGGAAGCTTGGAACTGAATATTCTTTGCTGGATAAAAATAAATTTACTTAATCATCATTTATGCATGTTTGATCACCGTGGTGTTGTAAATATTGACAGTAGCGAATATCAAAGAATAAAACGTAACGGGTATAGATGTGACCGTTCTGTTATTTCTTGGGATAAAAAAAAACGTCCGATAATATACGACAAAGAAAATCTAAAGGAGCGGGTATTATATTATTATTTACAAAGGTTGCATTATACGGCGGTAACTGCAACGCATTAACGGATAAAAAAAAAAGACACAAACATGTATGCAATGCATATTTGTATACACCATTATTAAACAAAAAAAAAAAAAAAAAAAAAAACACCAGGATATTTTTTTCATTAACAGTTATAAATTCGGTAATGCACGGGCTTTACATGGATTTTTGAAACTCATTTGAAAAGTGATACTTACTTAGGTGCGATAGGTTGATAGGAGGTCGGGCCGTCAATTCGAAAGGAGAGAAAAAAGAAAATAAAATTCGCAACGATCTCCATTCATTGACCTTACACATGAAGATTTAAAATGAATTATTTTAATTGCTAAATGCTAACGAAATTATATTTTTGTGGGATCTACAAAATTTGTGTGTATGTTGTATTATTTAAAATAAAAATTTTTTTTTAAACTTTTTTGTTTCCGCTTCGGATTAATGCGGACTTGATTTAGGATTTACCATTTAATTAACGTGAGAGGAGATGACATAATGTCAAACTGTATATTCGGTATATCTAAATTACAAATTCCACATGCTATCATGTGATTGTTCCAATTTAGGTAAGAATTAGATTATATCAAATGGGTTGGTTCAACTGATCTACTATCAATTGAATTCAATTTATACATAACCTACTTTTTTATATTAAATGTTACTGCGTGCGTTCGTATATCTCGACGAAAGAAGATCAATGAAACCCTTCGAATCACATGAAAATAAGATACCTTATCTTTTAGAAAATTCGAAACTCGCAATTCTCTTGAGGATTAATGTAAGAAAAATAATAATCAAGTAAAACCCATTTCCTTTGATAGTTTTTATTATCTGAAAAAGTAAAAAAGAATGAAGAAAAAAAAAAAGGAAAGCCCCCCAAATTGAATCGGAAATTGTATCCGAATATTAAATGATGGAAAAAACGGATGTCCCCGAGACTCGGGCATCTGCAGTCTCGATGCGTTGTAAAATAAGTAACTGATTTCCCTTTCGTTGTAATGATTACGTAATAATTTCATTGTAAAATTAGTTTCTTTTCTTTTGGAATTTTGTTTAATAATAATAATTATTTATGATGTAATATGGTGCAAGTAATCTTTCTTGGAAAAGTTTTATTTTTCATTTAAATTATAGTTCATGTATTTCCCCGGAAAAAATTTCAATCGATTTACTAATTATTTATTTCTTAAAATAAATAATCTCCATTATAATAGTAAATAATAAATAAAACGCGTTCGATTTTCTGATTATATCTCATATTATCATTCAAATTTTTGATCTAAAAATCTTGATTTCAAGAAAAAATTCTCACGGAAAACGGGGTTAAATCGTTGTAGTTTAGAAAAATTTTAGTTGGGTGGGGTTGAAAATTGAAAAAAGAAAGGGAGGGTGTAAACAAAAGGATTTATTTTGCTTAATAAAGAAAAATTAAAATGAAAAAAGAAGAAATTAGGCGTAGTCATCATTCGATAATTTCATTCTAAAAAGATCAGGTAAGTCATTGATTAGAATAGACTGGCGTTAAACCATAAACAAATCGCAAGGGTGTTGATAAAAATGGGCTGTGAAAAAAGAACTAAGGAGTTTTATTTGCAGTCCAGGTTTTCTTATTTTGATTCAACCACATGAGGAAAACAAATCATTAAAAAACTTGAGTAAATTCGAGAACCAATAATATATAGTAAATAATTTCACATGAATCGTGAAAAAAAAAAAAAAAAAAAAAAAAAAATACTTGATAGCAAAAAAAAGCGAGTTTAATTCAAGTTCTAATTAAATTAATCTATAAAAGACATTTTATATGGTAAATCAAATTCTCTGTTTTATAATGATAAATAATACATCAAGTTCTTTCTTGTTATATCACATTATCGGTAACATGAATCGTAATTTGGAATTTTCCCGAATTTCATTTCAAAAATTTCAGTCATTTCGTTTTGATTTTTTTGATCTTTCTTATATAATCAAAGGAATTTTCGTACAAATAGAGGAGGAAAATTAATTATCATTTAATTTGGTAATGACCTGCATCACATGAAAGCACCTAAATTTCGGTCAAAAAAATTTTCGAGTCGTAGATGGTCCATTATTGTTTATTTTGTCGATTTAGCGCAACTTCAAATTTGTATGGATTTACCTCAAACTTTATACATTTTAAAAAAATCATTAAATCATTAATGCTTTAATTTTTAATTCTAATATCATTAAAGTCCGAATAAGGTTTTTTATATGTAAACAAAAATTCTCCGTTAATTTTATTATGATATTTTTAAAATAAATTAAAGTTATTATTAATATAAAAAAAAAAACATAATTTACTTTTGATAAGATATATGATTTAATAAAAGTTTTTCGTAATTAATATAGTAACTAATTGCTAAATATACGTATTAAGCACTGATATACTTATATTATTAAAAAATTTTATTATAAATTATTATTCAAATTTATTCAAATTATTAAAATTATTCAAATTAATATTTTTATTAATTAGTTATAATCTTACTAATATAATTTAAATGTACTTTAATTTTATTCTTATATTTTTGATTGTTAATTATTAAAATTCTTATATATTTTAACAAATGTATATACCTTTATATATATCATTAAATATATTATATAATTTATATTATATATATTTTTACATTTTTTTATATTATTTTAATGAAGTTAAAATAAATAGAATTATACAGTCAGACCTCTCTAAATGCACCCCTTTGGAACCGAGTAAAAGAGTGCATTTAGAGAGGGTGTGCATTAATGGAAAATATACATTTTAATAAATTTTTATAATATAATCACTCACCTTCGAATGATCCAATGCTTGAGAATCCATTAGCTACAAGAAGATAAGTAATTTAATGTTAGATTTTTTAATTGATTATAAAATAAAAAAATATTAAAATATTTTTTCATAGCACTCACCTTCAAATGATTTAATACTTGAGAATCCGATAGCTACAAGAAGGTAAGTAATTTAATTGTTTGTTTAATTGATTAAAAAAAAAATAAAAAATTAAAAAATATATAGGACTTATCTCTGAAAGATCAATGCTTGAAGAATTCGATAACTACAAAAGGTAAGTGATTTTAGTTGTTAGTTACATTGATTGATTTAAAAAATAAATATTAAAAATTTTTTTTTCACATGACTTATCTCTGAACAATCCAATGGTTGAAGAAATCTAGGATCGTTAAGTCATACAAGATTATAATGATGCTAAAGAGTCAAGGCTAAAAAAAGCTGCATGTGTACTAAATTAATAAATAAAAAAAAACATCAAATTTTCAACGGTCCTATTATTTTATAAAATAGTCATGTGATGTGCATTTAGAGATCAGATTGTCATATCAAAGGACAGAAAAATTTCTTGCACGTACAGAATTTGAAGGGTATATTTAGCCTCTAAATCCCAAGCTTAGGATCAGAACATTGTGTGCATTTAAAGAGGGTGTGCATTTATAGAGGATGCATTTAGAGAGGTCTGACTGTATATAATTTAATTTTTTTTATTCTAATTATATTTATTAATTTATTTATAATTCTATTTAGAATACTTTTCTTATATATTTTTATATATGATTATAATAAAAACATATTTAGATTTATAATTATTAAATTAATATATATTTTATAAAACATTATTAATATTAAATAAATTTGCTAAAATTATAATTATTTATAATCTAAAAAAATTTTATTAATATTTAATTACTATTAAATATATATTATAATTTATTAAAAAATATAATTTATATATATAAAATAAAAAAAAAGTAAATTATAATAATTTTAAAAAAATATTATTTTATAATATAATTATAAAATGATTAAAAAATATTATTTTAGATTATAAGTATTTATAAGCAAAATTATATGTTTTTTAATTATAAATTTATTTATAAATTTTTATAAATTAACTTTACTAATATAATTTTATATTTATATATAATAATTAAAAATTTCATTTTTTAATGATATTTAAAGATTTAAAGATAAATATATAATAATTATTATAAAAAAAGTTAAAATTTTAAATTCAAATATCTTATTATTTTATTAATTTCAGATATATAAAAATATTACTATCTAATAGATTTTAATAAAATAATTATAAACAAATTTTTCTGCAATTTTAATTTAATTTTTATTTAAATTTTAAAAAAAGATTAATTTAAAAATATTTTTATTTAAATAATAAAACTTTTTTGTATTATTAAAAATATATAAATTTTTTATAATTTAAATAAAGTTTTATTTTAAATTTTATCTATTTAACTTAAATCAAAGTATATAAATTATACTTTGAAACTATTAAATAAAAATAGTTTTTTTTAATAAAAATTATCTTTAATTATAATTTAAAATTTTATAAATTTTAAAAAATTATTATAATTTATATTTCATATACAGTCATTTTCTTTTATAGTCATACTCTCAAAACTAAAAATAAAAAAATGTAATTATAATAAAAAGTTACTATATAAAGGATTTTATATGTTATTACTAAGTGTTGATTTTGAAAGAATGTGACTATAAAAATATTGTAATTATAAAGAGACTTTTTTATATAGCATTAATAGGTTTAATTCTTATAAAATGTGTATTTATAATGAGAGATTTATATGATGTGATTATACAGGGATGACTATAAAGAATGAAAACTGTAATTAAATAGAATTAAAATATTTTGTAATTTATACTTATATATATTACTAGGAAATATTTTAAAAATTATTGTTAAGTTTAAAATAATTATAATTAGAAAATATTGCAAAATCTAATTAGCATTAACTCAATTATTAAATAGACAGATAATAAAATACTTCATATAATATGTGACTAGTATTTAAAAATTCTTTGTTTCACTTAGAACTAATTACATATTAAATAATTTGCAAATATTATTAATAAAGAAATTACTATATATAATATTATTTACAAAAAATCTTTATTATAAGTATATAATAGAAACATTTTTAAAAATACAGATTGCATTACTTTTATGAATTGAATAATAAGTAATTGTTCAAGAAAAATTTTAAGTTTTTAACTATAATTTCTTATTTCTTTAAATGTAACTAGGAATGCTAATAGTTACAATTATAACTAATTATAATCATAACCAATATCAATTAGTTAAAAATTTTGACTAATTAATTAATTATCTGATTTTAATCAATTTTAATCAATTGGTTAACCAACCAACTTAAAACTGAACAATTATATTTTAAATAGTAAAAACATTTTGTATTAAATTAATAAAATCAACATTTTATTTAAATTATTTATAAATTAAATTTTAAAATTTTAAAAAAATTAAAGTTTATGATAATGCTACTAAATAAAAATAATAAAGTAATTTTAAAAAATTCTATGCTAGTATTGTTAAAGCAAAAATCAAAATTATAATTTTTGATTAAATTAAAATTTTTATTAAGTCAAAACTATTCAATATATTATTATTAGTTAATTAGTCAACTGATCAGTTAAAATTTATAAGTTAACTGATCAATCAATTAAAGGCTTTTAATTGACTATTAACTAATTATTACTAATTATAACCAACTATTACTATCTCTAAATATAATATCTGCTAAATCAGATTAAATAAATTTAAAGATAAAAATTTAATTGAGATAATAATAATTAGTAAAATATTTGTTATTAGTATAACTTTTTAAAAATAAATATAGATGATAATAAATAGATATATTATTAAAATTAGTGATGTATTAAATAAAAAAAATATTATCAAAAAAATTTTATAATAAGAGAGAAAGGAGAGATAATTTAATCAATCAATTAGTTTTATCATTATATAGATTATTAAAGTAAATAATAATTTTAATAATAATAAAAGTAATTTGACATTTTTTTTATAATTTTAAAAAAGATAGACCAAAAATATAAAAAATCCTTAAACATAAGAAAAAATAATTAAATGCATTTGACTATATAATTATATAAACCATTAACTTATATTTTTGAATTATCACTATTATCTTTGTAACATATAAAAATAATTTTTATTTTATTTATATAAAATTATAATTGTAAGAAGATATTTAATTAATATTATTTAATATAAAATAATTTATAATGTTAAGATAAATAAATAAAATACAAGTTATAATTGTTTAAAGCAAAATAAAAGACTATATATATTTATGTTAAAAAATTTAATAATATGATTATATATAGTGTTTATATTCAAACCTCTTAAACCCTAATTGAACCATAAATATTATAGAATTTCAGCTAGAAACTATCTGTAATCCATGACTTTTATAATTTAAGTTATACAGTATCTACTATTGATCTATTATAATTATTATTAGGGATGATCTTTTTACAGATAATATAATACTTATCCATTATAGACTGACTTTCTAAACACAAGTTTCAAACTCAATCAGTTCTATATGTAATATGATTATTTGTATAATTATACAATGTTAACAGAGCAATTAACCAGTTATAATAAAGTTACGTAGATGACGTAATATGATGATTTCTTAATTTAAAATTCTAAAAATACTAAGAATTTTACGAATTCTGAAAATACAAAGGATCTATGTAATTCTAAAGATCTTTCAAATACTAATAATAATCATAATTTATGAGTTAAATAAAGTTTAAGAATATTTAGCGTTATACATATTTTTTAATATTCTAAATTTTATTATTATTTTTATTTTATCTTATATTTTTATTATTTTATATATTTTTATTATTCTCAATATATTTATTTTACTTATATTTATTTTGCTAAATTAGTTAATTTATAGTATAGTAAATAGTTAGCTGTGATAAAAGAAATTTTATATAAATAGATAGACTTTTACTTATGTTATAAATTAACTCTTTTGCAGATTTATAAATTCTTTTGTGAATACGAATTTCAATATTAATAAAGGAATCAATTTAAAACTTATATCTTTCTGCCTCTTTGTGTCTTTA